>VZTU01004779.1:36677-61315 GCA_013400835.1 Zapornia atra | reverse complement strand
ATCTCAATGTCCTTCTTATGGTGAGGAGCCCAGAACTGGACACAGCACTCGAGGTGCAGCCTCACCAATGCTGAGTACAGGGGCACAATCACCTCCCTACACCTACTGGCCACACTATTTCTGATACAGGCCAGGATGCCATTGGCCTTCCTGGCCACCTGGGCACACTGCTGACTCATATTCAGCCTGCATTCAACCAACACCCCCAGGTCCTTCTCTTCCTGCCAGCTCTCCAGCCAGTCTCCCCCAAGCCTGTAGCGTTGTATGGGGTTGTTATGCCCCATGTAAAGAATATGGTCCAACAAAGCATATAGTCCAACAAAGAAATATGGTCCAACACTATGTAAGAAGCTACAGCTCTTTTTGAAGACAAAGAGAGATTTAAATAACTAACCCTGTTCAAAGGTCTTCGTCTTAGCTTATCTTACAGATTTTATTTTTTTTAATGAAAGTGAGAAAATAAAGAGGGTGGTATACATAAAAACGGAGAGAGAAAGAGGGAATATTCCTACACCTGCATAAATCATGTCAATAAAAGGAGGTTTGAGTTAAAGTAATAGAGAATCTAACCCTGATTAAAGTGTATCCCAAATCACAATCAACATAACTTAAGGACTGAGTGCCATTAGGTCTCAGAAACAGAAGCAAGAATGCTGCATGCTTACTGCCTAGCAAAATAAGCTTATTTTCTGAGTAGCTTGTGTATTTTGTTACCTGAAGCCTCTGGGGTCCCCAGTATACACTCAGTAACAGTAGAAAGCACAGATGCGTGTCCAATGCTTTTGGGTTTCTGAAGTGTTATTGTTGGGAGTGGGCAAAGTACTGGTTCAAGAGAAACTCCTAGAATGGCTGGTTGACTGTCAGTTTCAAATAACTACTTCTAGCTTCATTATCTGAAGCATGGAAGCATTAGAAAACACCTATTGCTTTATTACTCCATGTTTATGGCTATATCCCATAACATGATTTCTAAAATGGAAGTGCATATCTGAGAGATGGTATAGAAATTTTGGTGAAGGGAATCAGAAGTATATCTTTAGTTAATCTGCATATTTTTGCAGAAGTGTGTAAGATGAGATCTGATTTTTTTTTAAAACAGATCTGTCTGTTTCACAATTCATATGCCCTTCATGCCCTAGGAAAGCAATTGTGAATAACAAGAGTGAAAGTTGTCCCTGATGACATTTGAAATGCTAATTAATACCTAGGAAACTCTGGCTCATTGAAATAATTTTTTAATATTTTATTTTTGTGTGTATGTACATGTCTGTGTGTCTTCCACAGGCTGGAACAAGAAATACAGAAATTAGAAAGTGAGGAATCCCAAATATCTGCCAAAGAACAAATAATATTGGAGAAACTAAAGGAGACTGAGAAATCCTTCGACAACTTGCAAAAGGTATTCTGGAAAAAAAGACAATTGGGCATAAATTGAAATCAAGATAGACTCTTAGCGCTGTTTGAAAGCAGCAGTTACAATTCATGCACTTACTGGAAGATTGAGAGCTTTTACAGAGCACTTAGCTCAAACCAAAATGAACAAAATCAGAAAAGATATAGAGGCATCAGATCTATCTTGCTTGGGTTATTTGGATTTCCCCTGCCCACTCCAGCTTACTTCTCAGAGATTTCAGAGAATTGCCCTGAGTTTATCTGCAAGGAAACCACATGAAATTCTGGCATGGGTGTCTGCAGGATCCTAGAAGGCACCTCAAACTTCCTTGCCCCCTGCAGCACCCAGGGATAGTGCATCCACCAGAAATGCCACTTCCGAATATTGCAGCCTGCAACAACCAGCCATGTTCTCCTTTCTGTTATACCATGTCCCTCTCCCTTAGCCTCTAATGGCACCTAAACCTGAGGACCTACATCCCCAGATACCCATTAGAAAATTACAAAGAGTCATAAAAGCAAGCATAGCATAAAAATCAAGACTTTGTGCAAATTAAGTTAAAAAATATAAAAGGTTTAACCAAACATCTTATTTTTTCTCTTCACAGAGTTTCTCACACCAGGATGGTGGTAAGTGCCTCTTAATTATTGTAGAGCTATGGGTTTAACATGCTGTTATAGCTTTGTTGCAAAGGTTTACAGAGTGGGGGTTCTTCTCTTCATTGTTTATTTCTAATTTATTGCTAGAGCTATTACCTTTTTCTTTGGTATTGCTATAGCCCAAGCACAGACATCACTGTTGTGGTGAAACAGTTTTCCTTTGGCAGAATTCCACCTCTTCTTACGTGCAAGCAAGGGGAAAGAACATTATGGACTTAAAACAGGCATCATACAACTTCTATGTTAGGCACTCCTTTCACCACACTGATACCAATAGCCCTGTGCTGCAGACTCCCTTTCATCTCTCTGTGGTCAGTCTTCTCCATTGTATGCCCTCATGCTCTGTTCATGAACAATTACGTACAATTCCTAATGTGCAGGAACAACTATTGAAATTAGATTACTTCACTGATCAGTGATACTTCCTGCATGATCATTCTTACAGAAAGAAAACCTTGCATGGGTGGATGAAGATGTAATAGTTTCTAGTTTATGAATTCAGTGTCACACGATGTATGATCAGTGTTAAATACTGATCTATAAATGTAGGTGTCTGAGTGAGCAGATAAGGTGGTTGGTTTCCAGGGAGCTGGAAAGACCTTTGTAGTGCCCCTCCAGGACCCATAGGACCCAAGAAAGATACCAGGCTGATCCATCTGCTGATAAATCTGTGCTCCACTGTCAGTATATGTCTTTGAACTGACACGATGTAAAATCCTGAGGTCATGACTATTTCTTCCAGCTGCTGACAAAGCAATGCCCAAGTGTGCTGTTAGTATAGATGAGGAGTATGTAGGATGATCCTAACATTAAACCACTGGGACACTACTGAAGGTTAACATGTAGTATATAAGCTGATGTGGAGCTGTTTTGGGAAGTATCTTTTTGAGAGGATTAATATGAGTTAGTAAGAGGGTTTTCTTTTTAATTCAAAGATTTAATTCAGAAATTTTCACTTCTATTAGCTGTGTAATCCAAGTTTATATTAAATCCCATTAAAAAAAATAAGGAAAAAAGAATACAAGAAATCCCATATAGGATGCTCCATGCTAAGAACTTGCCCTTCTTTAATACTCTCTCACAGAATCACGACTGCTTTGGGTTGCAAAGGACCTTAAAGCCCATCTGGTTCACACCCCCTGCCATAGGCAAGGACACCCTCCCTCATAGAGCATTTGAAATTGTCTACCACAAAGTAAATAATGGTTCAGAATG
Source organism: Zapornia atra (assembly GCA_013400835.1). Lineage (NCBI taxonomy): Eukaryota > Metazoa > Chordata > Aves > Gruiformes > Rallidae > Zapornia > Zapornia atra. The sequence continues at coordinate 58,048 of VZTU01004779.1, read as the reverse complement.
GCAAAATTTTGTAGCTATTTAGTTTCACCATGGTTATTGGTAAGTTTTCAAAAGAGAAACAGGAATTACCATCCAAAGTGCACAGGAGGTTTAATGACTCCTGAAAGATGCCATCTACCTCTTTGTGTGTGTTGTGATAAAATAAGAGCCAACAGAAGCCCCATACAGCAAATACAAAGAGGTTGGTTGCCCAAAGGTATTTTCTTGTTGCAATGTATTATTTCATTGTGTTCAAGAGGAGCCTCACTACTCTCCAGGCTTTGGCTGCTTTCAGCGGCTCTGTCCCTCACAGGCTCAGCCAGAAGCAACGACAGCTCATGATTTTTGAGGGTATAACAGAAAACTGCAAAATTATACCAAGGAGAAGAGACTGTCTCTAGAATAGTGTGCAAGCAGAGAGAGCAAGGGGTACAGCTAAGTTAACTGGTACCTCTTCTCTTCCAGACCACTTGCTTTATATATTGCCTCTTCCTCTCGGCAGCTGGTCCTTGTGGGCTGAGGTGGGCTAGGTCATCCTCTAAGCAGTACTCTGCTCCTCTAGGAATGACCGAGGCTGCAAGCTGTCCTGTTAGCTCTCCTACTGTGGGCACAGTGTGACCGTACATCTTCACAAGGTGAAAGCTGAACCAGTTTTCTGCTTCCTGACAACAGCCTGTGAGAGTAGCTGGTCAGAGCAGGAAGAAAACACCCACATAACTAGCTGTGATCACTTTGGTACCATAGATTTTTTCCTTCCTTCAAAAACATGTAGGACTTGCTTTGGTGTAGCGAGTCGGCCATCTGTCTGGACGCCATCTGTAACACACACTGCAGAGGAAGATGGCAAGAACCATTGTATAATACTGGAAGGCTGTGTAAAACACAGACACAAACCAACACTGGCCTGTTGGCCCAATTTCTTCAATGGCTGCCACATCCTGAAAGACTTCCAGTCCATAAATCTCACATTTGTTTGCCCTGTGTTCATCCCTCCCTTTGTTCTAAACGTGATGATGGTACAGAAGATTATTTATCTCACCATTGTGCCCCTCTGCATGTTTATGTGTCATATATATGGTGGTGACAGAGCTTTTGAGTGTGCAGAAAGCACACCTACAAGGAACTGAGTCCATAGGGGTCCAGGCACAGGCTCTGAGGGGAAGAAAGAAGTGGTGGTGAGCACCATGGCTGATCTGTGTCCTTCCCACCCTTCCACAAAACAACTGTGTTTAGCAACAAGCATTTCTGGGCTTGAAGTCATCCAGGCCTTCCGCACAATAAATACAAACCCTATGTTTTCCATGGTACAAACACACTTCGCCTTCGTAGATAACTGCACAGGAGAAAGCAGAGCAGAAGTACTGAGTCTGGGGGCTGCTGCCCTGTCACCTGCAGTTGTGCTTCTGTCAGCTCCTTGGTTGCTTGTCACTGACAAGGTGCCCATTAAACAAGGCCTGGGATGATGCTAGGAAAGACATTTGATACTGCTCAGGTCTGAAGATGAAAACAGGCATGCTGTTGTGCTGTACCTCATGCACATTGTGAACAAGTGGAAAGGAGGGACCTCCTACTCTGTGCACACATATGATTACGGCTCAATGTATTTATAAAATAAAAGCCACTTAAAGATCTGAAGTAACTCCCTTGACTGCTGAATATGCCTCAGGTAAATTTGTCCTCTGCAATCTTTGGCCATCTCTATGCCAACTATGTGCTGCTACTTCAGCCAACATACAGAAGCCACGATTTCAGTAACTCTACAGTTTGCACAAACCTCTGTTTGAATTTGGTATGCATTAGCATATATTTGGCAAAGATGTGGCTCTGGAAACCTGGACTGGATTACTTAGTACCCAGCACATTGCTTAGAGACTCATCTGGGTTACTCTCCTCTGATCTTGATCAGCTGTGTTGCCCAAGAGAAAAACAGACGAGTATGTCCCCCGAGGAATCAAGTATGGATCTTTGCAGAGTGCTTTCCACACATCCTGTAACAACTCATCCAAGACTCTTTTTCAGCTGTAGCATTTTAAATAACTTTTTAATTCGATCTGCATCTATGACTGCCATAATTACACTACCTCTGGCCACCTGAGTAAAAAAATTGATCACCACACTCTGACTGTGACCTGTTAGCCAATTGCCTACCCATCCCACAGACCACTCATCCAGTCTGTACCTTGCCAGTTTGTGCAAGAGTAGGATGTAGGAAACACTGTCAAACACTTTGCTGAAGTCCGAGTAAACAACATCCACTGTTCTCCCCATGTTGATAGAAGATGTTGCTTTGCTGTACAAGGTGATCAGGTTAGTCTGTCATGATTTGCCCTTGGTAAATCCATGATGGCTTTTCCCACACACCTGTTTCACCTGGTTTGTAATAGTTTTGAGCAGGACTCATTTGATCACTTTCTCCGGGAATGAAGGAAGACCAATGAGCCTCTAGTTTCCTATGTCTTCTTTTGGTCCTTTCCTGTAGATGGGTATGAAATTTTCCCTCTTCCAGTTACCAGGGACATGCCCTGATCTCCACGACTTTATAGACATTTGCCTTGCATTGTAGACAGTTGCCTTGCAACAGGGTCAGACTTCTCTTAAGTCCTTGGAGTGGATTCCAACCACAACCATGGATTTAAGTGGGTTACAAGAGGCCACAGACCAGCCCTTCTTCCACAACCAGTGGGCCAATACATGAGCTGTTGTAGCTACTTGGTCTCCTCATCTGGGGTCTAACTGTGCCACTAAAGAGAGAGGCAAGGACAACATCTGCTTTGCCAGCACTAGTAATGGGTCTATGTCTTCTCTATGCTTCTGCTTACCTCTAATAAATCTGAAGTATACTTTCCTGTTGTATTTGATATCTTCGGCCAATTTCAGTTCTAGCTGACCTTTAGCTAATTGTTAAACCAGGGTGGTCTTTGGTACAGCCTTTTTCTGTTCCCTTTATAGAAGATGAAGAGTTCTTACACTTCTGGCAGGAGCTCTTGAATAACTCCCAGCACTCATAAGATCCTTTGCCCTCCATGGATGCTTCCTCACAGCTGGGCTTTGAGCATGTTGAAGTTGTCTTTTCTGAAATTTGTGGTCTTTGTCCTGGTACTGGTTGTCAGTATGGTCAGCAGTATCTAGAATTCCATAAGGCTGCAGTCACTGTTCCAAGGCTACCATTAGTAGATCCCTTGTCAAGTAAGTCTTCTCAAATTATGAGCAGTAAATCTAGCTATGTGCTGCTCCAAGTCAGCATGTGCAGCATCTGTAGTAGGAAGCAGTCCTCACTATGTTCCAGGAACTTCATGGACAGCTTGAGCACTGTTTAGGGTTTTTTCCAACAAATGTAATTGAAGCCATTCATGAGGACCATGTTCTGTGGGCCTGAGACTTCCTTGAGCAGCCAAAGTTAGGTTTGATCTGCTTTTTCATCCTGATTTCAAGGTCAGTACAGATATCCATCATAAAATCTCCCTTAGTGATGATCCCTCTAATCTTGATCCAAAAGCATTCATCCAATACAACTGACATGGTCTCCAGACCTCTCCTCTACACACAAATTTCTCTTCCCCATAAAGTGCAACTCGACCTTCTCTTCTTCCCTTCCTAGCTTTCTGAAAGTGTTTGTAGCCATCCATTGTGGTCTTCCCATCATGTGAGTTTTCCCACCAAGTTTCTGTGATTCCAATGACTTAGACTGGGCATGGAGCCCGAGTTCCTCTGGCTTGTTGCCCCGATGACATATATTGGCATACATGCACTTGAGGAGGCTGAACTAAGAGTTCTTGCTTTTGGAACGGGTTGGGGATCATTCCTTACTCCTCTGATAGGTGCACTTAGCTACCCTGTTGCTTATGGATATTCAGGTAGCAGCTGTGGGCACTAGCCCCTAAGTTCCTTAGTGAAGTATGATTCACTAAATCAGAGCCAGGCTATTCAGCTTTTAGCAAAGCTTCCTGCTTAAACATCTGTGGTCTTACAAACATGGTGCAAGGGTCATAATCTCAGTTCCCACTGATGTAGCCCCATGGACCCCCAGAGGGCTTTGTAGGTGGATACAGCCCTGCCCTGGAGCCAGTATTTGCAGACAGCCTTATGCACTCATTTTAGAGGTAGTCAGACTTTTTAAAGATAATCCAGCCTTTGGAAAGTGAATTTGTCTGACATTTGGCCACAAGCCTCTGGGTGAGAGCTATTCTGAGCAGTTTGGAAGGCTTAGTTTTGTGTAAGTACCCTTGAAGGATTATCTGGCCCCATGTATTTTCCTAAGCACTTCTCTGTCTGGTAATATGGAAAAGCACCATAGTCCTAAAATGCAGGTTTTTATAAGTAGTACAAAAAGTCACAGGACATGTTTTGTGGCATGCTTAGAGATTAACAACTCATCAAAGGTTGAAATTAAGATATTGAATGCAACTGATTGCATTCAATTTATGTTCTGTGTTACTTCTCTGCAAACTACTTTGCAAACGAAATGCTAATTTGCACCTCATCCACTCCTTGTAAAATCGATCTCATATACTTTTTAAAGGTGCTAAATGAAGTAGACCTCATTGCCAGTGAGATAAAGGGAAATGAGCATGTCCATTTCTTCTGGTGAGGGAAGGGCAAGACACAAACTGGCAAAACCCAGTTGTCTCAACTTCTTTAGGTCAGATAACCCATTTCTGACCCATATCACCACCTCTTGCTTCAGAAGAAAATACGTGAGAATCCCCCACAAGCCATGGCATTTCTTTCTCAGGACAATAATGAAAGATTGTCAGGAGCTCTGAAGCAAATATTTTAATTAATTTTAATTTAAATTTTAAATTATTTTAAAAATTAAAGATAATATTTAAATTTTTAATATTTTAAAATATTTTATTCAAGTAACATCCAGAGCCATTTCTAAACTGAGCCAATATTAACACCACCTAACACTTACCTAGGTATTATATCCTAACACAGGAGGCAAAAAACCCTGACTTGCAAGACATCAGTGATGCTAGCTGCCAGGATGGACAGCTCAATTCCCTGTGCAGGCACTGCAGAAAAACAAACACTTGTAATGGATTTTGCCTCCTGCAGTGCCCTGGGTGGAGAGCTGCGCCCTAACCATGCCTACTTACTCCCAAAGACTGCAAAATACGTAAGAAAAATTAGTTAAGCAGCACAGATCTGCATTGATTGCACCCACGTGTGAACACACAGGTCTGTCACTCAAGTCATCGGATGCATACTGAAACTACATGGTGAAGAATTACTACATTTCTGCCATTTCCAGAACACAAACTACCACCTTATTCTGGCCCAGAAGCACACTCCCCACTTCTTTCTTCTGAGAAACTCCTTCAGTTTTCAGTAATGGCCTGCTTATTTGCTGGTGATATTTCCCAGAATAACATCATCAAGCATTGTACCAATTTCTCATCAGAGGCAAGAAACCTTGCAAAAGAAAGCAGCTGCTGCTGGCCACTGCTCAGTCAGCTGTCCCCTAAACAATTATTTCTCCTAGGCTCTACTGCTAAAAATAATAATAATAAAAAAAAAACCTTTAAGGAAACAGTATGCATTGAAAATATAAAAGCCCATTTGCTAAGACGGCATTGTCCATTGAAGCGTGAAATAAAATAATATTTCCCTGGCTCTGGTTTTTTTTCAAACTCATCTGTTACAAACTGAACTTATATACTAACTTCCCGGCTTTCTGGAATGAATTTGCACTCTGTGTCTGTGCCATCTTCCTCTGACCCAGGAAAGGGGAAAGGGGACCGCCTTACTCAAGTAATCTATAGTGCTCAATGGAGGATTTGAGTGTCTTCTTGGGGACTGTGTTTACTATCTTCCTGCCCTCTGCAGCGCTGGTGGCCACAGCAAGCTGTTAGGGCAGTGCAACAATTTCACAGATACCAGGCCAAATTTTCCTGCCAAAGGAGCAGACTTTGGGATTAGAGGTGGCACATCATGTCTTTGTTGAGGGTGCCATCAAGTGTAGTTTGGTGGGTTTTTTTTCTGGGATGGGTGTTAGCCCATAAGGAATGTGATGAAAGCATCTCCCTTCACCAAGATGCAGTCAAGCAGCCTACAAAGGACATTTCATTCTCTTTCCATTCACCTTTACAGTCTGCGCTGATCTTCCTGTCTCACCTGCTTATAATAAGAGGCACCAAGAAAGGCAGATTCTGCCTGCTATCCTAACACACATACCATGCCTTATTGAAGGCACAATGACTTAAACTATAACCAGCAAGGTACCCTTGGAGGAAAAAGAATTCTCTGTTCCACACCAGATAGTTTCTTACGATTGAACAGAAATTAAACTGTTGCTATACAAAGCTGAAAAAAATTCCAGTTGATAGGAAATAATGTAATTTTTTAAATTTTTTTTTTGATTGGCACCTGAACTGTAAGTCAGTTGTTTGCACATCTTTCCTCTGACCTCTGCTTTTAGCTCTGCCACTGAATGCTAGCAGAACAGCATATGTCATCTAGTTATATTTAACGCAGCCACAAAACATCTCCTGGTAAATATTTGTACATTTCTTTGATGTCTCTTCTAAACAACATATTTAGCTTATGCTAAACAACCATAACCTCGAATGTAAAACAAGTTACTCCTTTAGGATAGCTTTCTACTAGTTCAGGGTTTGTTAATGAATGATGGCATTGCAGAACTGGCAGGTGCTTAATACCTACGGAAGCTCACAGTGGGCACTCTATTAGTATCTATATGTCAGTTCATTATGAGCTAAATTGCAGCTTTAAGAACAAAAGGCCAAATGCCTGTTCAATAATATTGGAAAGAACCAGTGCAAAAAAGCTGGCCTTTCATCCTGTTGAGTCAACACTAGCATTTTTAGGCTTTTATATTTCTATTTGAAATGTCATTTATTATGGGTATCACGTTAGGTTTGTTCCTTACCTTCCCCCTCCTCCCCATTCTAAAGGTCATGGACTTGACAAATCGAGAACCTCCTGACAAATAATTTTATGTGTTCAACTGACATAAGGTTTGAGTCATCTGGACCCATTCCCTCCTGCCTCAGCTAGTCTATTGAACACCAATCACACGACGGTGACTTTGCACTTTGTTTGCTTTTGATCCAATTATCTAGTACAAAGCTCCAGTGACTATTGTCGGGGCTGACAACACTCTGCTGTCTAAGCAATGAAGCCACTGGGGCTCATAGCACGAATCTAACTGTTTCCTGTTCTCTGACACCAGATGCAGTAAATTACATTTACTCCCAGATCCCTGAACTCCCAACCCTCTATTCACGAAAAGCAGAGCCAGTTCCTGGGCGGGACGGAGCAAGCAGAGTAGCTGGTAAGTCTCAAGGAGCAAAGTATTATAATACCAGTCCAGTAGCCATGAACTTTTTTTGTTATATTACCTTAATGGGTCTGGTGTCCCGATATCATTTAAATGCCAGGAAATGCCTCTTGATTTGTATTTTGTAAATAAGTCAAGGCTTTTTGAGCAGCCAGGAGTACTCACAAAACAATGTCGTTGAACTACATACAAGAAGCATAGGAAACGTGTGCAGGTTTTTTTTACATGGAAACATTTGGTTCTTTCCATCTCTACTGGTACAGATACATGGTGTTTGGGCCAAGGTTTTGCCTCCTTTATTGTGCCCATGCATATCCCATTAAGATGAGTGAGACAGACAAGCACTCACAAGACCCCATCATTTTATAACTGTTTCTCTGTTATTCTTTCTTCTTGGGGAAAAAGTGGGGAGAATCACAGCATGTTTTGTGCTCGGAATCATACAGAGAATTTTCTAATATTTTTCAGATTGACTACATGTCTTAAATGTAACAACATGACTGCTGAAAAGTGTATGTTTTTGTTATTCTTGAGATCCTTCTTTTCTAAACAATGCATTCCCTATCTCAAAACAAAATTGCTGGTGGCTACTTAGGTGTCCCAAAGAGTGGAAACAGAAGGTGGCTTACATGAAGAAGGGGTTAACAAGCATAGCAAATCAGCATCTGCAGCTACGATGCTGCATACAGCTACAGGATATGTCATTCTGTTCAGAGGTCCTGTTGCAAGCCATTCCAACAGCTCCCTGTCCACCAGTGCTTACCCTGATCTGTCTCAAAAGCAAGCTTTTCCCTATGTGTTTTGTGTCATTTTGTCAACATCAAGAACACAGCAATTCCTTTTATTCTTCAAATGAGCCAGAAGCGTTGTTCATGTCATCCCTGTAAGAGTATTATGTGTGTGCAACAGCTTAAAAGGCATCGGCATATGTGCTCAAAGGTAGACTGTAAGCATTCCACCCTCAAAGAAGCTCAAAGTCTATTAAGATTTTATTTTTATTCTTTTAAAGAACAACCTCTGAATCCACATAAGAGCAGAAGCCAGATCCTTCCATTTGCACATTGGGATCCTGTTGTCCAGAAGCACTGCATCATGTTACACTGTAATTAAAGCTTGTTCAGAAAACTGGTACTTGTGAATGCAGGCTGTCATCTTCAAGTACTGCTTTCAGTTTCAACTCTACTGTCAGATAGTTTTGCATTGCATTAATAGAGCACATTTTGCAGTAAATAAGTTCTGGTTAAAGAAAGACATTTTAAGAATCAACTATAGTTCAATTTTCAGCTAGTTTGACAAGCTGGGCTGCTAGTTGTTCCTGCAGAGAATGGACACTATGTGTACAGGCAAACAAGCCAGGTTCTGTTGTCTGCTTCACCCACGGCAGCCCGTTTCGCTAGTTAACAGCTTTCTAAGGAATTCACGTAGATTTATGCATTTATTTGCATGGGTATCTTAAATGTCATCCCTGGGGCAGGTCATAAACAGCACGTTACATCAAAATTTTAAAAATACTGCTGCTGGAATCACGGTAGAAGAAATGCAAGGAAAATGTTGACAGTGGCAAATGAGTAAACAGCAAATTGAGCAAACATAAAATACAGAAGGACCACACCTGTTAACAGATCAGCCAGTAAGAGAGAGTCTTCCAAGCAGTGCTAGAACTTCCTGCCCGAAGTCTTCCTAATAAGTAGGACTTTGTTACTTACCAGTGCTCTGTAACATAAAAAGATGTACCTTTCAACTCTTCTTACATATGGCCAGGTCCTCATGATTTAGCTATCAGATTTTCCCTATCTGCTTCTGAACACAAGTCCATTATACAAGCCTTCTTTCAATACACACTACTGAATAAAATTAATTTCTTAAAACAGGGAGGGTCTGGCAGATTGACCCCTATTCTGCACTAAAAATATGTGCAATAGCATAGTACTCAACTATTTCACAGGAAAATCATCAGCCTTTACTGAAAAGCCATGCCCCAGATAACATCTATGTTTTTCAAAGAAGAGAGGAAGCACAGGAGCTCCAGGGGAGCTCAGGATGCTGCTTCTCACCAAGAAGGTAGCAGGTGTCTATTCTGCCCAGGAGAAATGATTTTCTGAATGTGTTGTTGGTATCTCATAGATCAACTTTGCTTCATTTCAGCTGCCTGCTACTCAAAAGCCTGCTAGTTTGTCACTTTTAGCACCTGTAGCAGAGGCTAGCCAACCCCTACTTTTTCCTCTGTAACGTCTGCAGTTGTTGAACAATTAATTGCCTGAGCAGCCCTGGTGAGGTCAAGTGATGTTCAGAGGCCATGAGGCCGAGCCAATAAATGAAACGCCTCTTCCTTTCCCCCTCATACCCCCCCAAAAAAGCCCTGCACCTAGAAGGGACCAAACTCCACAGTGTAATGGTGGTATCTGTATCTTGTTGTTTCCTTACCCCTGGTAAATTGGATTAAAGGCTTCAGGGCAGAGTTACTTGCGTGGGACTTGAAGGACACTTGTCCACTAGTCCCTGGGCTGGAACAGTCCTAAGCAAGTGATCCATACCAGCTGTTCTCTGAGCTGCACCACAGTGCAGTCTGCCATAGCTCCACAGAGCAACCTTCTTGAGGGCTTAACTGCTATTGGCCATGGGGCAACAGTGTTTTTCCTTATTTCCAGATTTAATCTTCCATTTCAGTCCATGCAGGCTGTCTCTCAGTCTCCTGCTGCACACCTCAGAGCAAGAGTCCAGCTCTTGCCTCCTCCTGGCTGCTGGGGCTACTGTGGGATGGCCAGGCATAAAAACTACAGCACAAGAAGGCAGACCACTTCATGTGCTCAGGGTCATGACAGCTATGGACACAACCAGTCCATAAACCTCCAAAAACAGTGGTAAAACATAGACTTTAGGGACATTGTCCTAGTTTGCAATGGCCGATGTGAGACCTCTGCTTTCTGCAGCCCACTCCAGCCTTCAGGAAGGCTTTGCTCTGAGAGGTAGCAATGCCTCTTCACCCACTGGCAACTCCATTCTCTGGCTCCATGCAGGTGTTTGTGCAGCATTGCATTTGGCTTAACCAGACCTGCCAGGGGCACCACAGACTCAAACAGATGCACACAGCACATAGAAGGCCAGACCCCAATCTGTCTGGGCTGTCTACCAGATGGCACCCCTGGGGACCAGAGGAGACCATCTCAAAGGGCCAGCATGCACCCACTCAGCAATGCATGGATATTCTGTCTGCAGCTATAGGGGGATCATGATGCACATCATTATAAACTTCCTATCGCTGAAGAAATACTTTGCCTTAAGGATACAGGAAAAAAAAAATCTACTGTGTGAATAATAAGACTGAGGGAATATAATAAAGCAAGGGGAATTTCTTTTTTTTTTTTTTTTAAATACAAGAATACCAAGGTACATTGGTTGTTGGGGTGAGGATATTCTGTACTCACTTTAAAATAAGTCAGGTAAAAAAGGCAACACATCAGTCTGTGGTGCCCACAGGTAAGACAAATCATAATTATACCAGTGAGGCTCATTGGTAGTAATGGTCACTGTAAGTTTCGCAAATGGTTGTCACGGCCTGTGGTAAATTTGTAATTAAGTGTCTGTGGATGTCTGTCCATAAGCCAAAATGTCTTCACCTGCATACAAGGAATGCATACTCCTGGAAAACCTGTGGGATCTTTGCACATTTTTCTTTGGAAAGCTGTCTAGTGAGATGTCAACATCTCAAAACGGGCGTTAGAATGGTGTAGCCTGCCTGTCTGTTCCTACTGTGTGGTCTCTACAAGTTTCATCTTGTTACTTCATTCTTCTTAACTGCTAGAAAAACTTTGCTATCTAAAGCAGCATCCCTCACATGCATGTTTTTACCTGTTGTTGTATGGTGCTTTGAAAATCATTATGATACTTTGAAACGCATTATTAATTTTCTCTTCAACTTTGGCAATGGGGTTTAAAGCCTAATTTAAATAAATGAGGGAGCATTTCTTGGCCATTTTGTACATTCTCTTAACCTGCAAGCAGAGGTCACTGTTGATGCCTTGGTGTGGAAGCTGAGACATCAGCCATGCCACACATCTGCAGGAGGAACTATCCCATTCCTGGGTGATTTTGTTTTCCCACCTGTAGAACAGGGATAAACAATGCTTCTTCTCCTCTCTAAAATGTTTTGAATGCTGCAGATGGAAGAGTTAAACAATAGCAGGCATTGGTAATAAAACAGTCTGGGTGTTCCTTGCAGCAAATGGAACTTGTTGCCAGCTAACTGACAGTTTAATGGCAGGGAAGGAAAAGAGAGTAGAGAGGTTCCTGGAGAGTAGTTTCTCTCTGAATTTTGAGGCAAGTTTGGAACAGAAAGGTTGAGGGCAACCTGCATGCTGTCACCTCCCTTTGTCTAAATTACACCTAACCAAAGTGCTCTTGGTGCTCCTAATTGATCAGAGACACCTCCTGGAAGACTAGGTCTTGTTTGCCACAGGTATGCCCAGCTTCCCGCTGCATACAAAGCAGTAGTGCAATAACTATCTCTGTCCACATCGTTGCATCCCACCTCTAATGCAGAACACTTGGCCCTTTAGAGACAGGAGGTAGGAAAAGGGGCACCGGAGTTTTCTTTGTCTGTTTGGCAATTAACCATTCACTGGCTTTTTTTGTTGTAACATGCACTTCCTCTCTTGTTTTCATTCAAGCTTTGTGCACCATGGAAATTAATGTGGAGAAAGACAAACAGACAGGAGAGACCAAGATTGTCTCTGCTTCACCTGTTGGCCCAGATGAGGCCCATCAAAGAGGATTCAAAGTCTATGATGATGGTACCAAGGTAGTCTATGAGGTTCACTCTGGTGGCACAGTGGTAGAAAATGGAGTACATAAATTAAGCTCAAAGGACGTAGATGAACTTATGCAAAAAGCTGGACAATCAAGTGTAAAAGGAGGGTATGAAACAGTGACTGTGTCAGACAGAAATGCAGTAGCCGATGGAAACCTTAGCCATATGAAGGAGCAAATGCTCTTCAAGGAGGCAAAGCTGGAAATGGTACACAAACCCAGCAAAGGGCATGCTGCGAACCCTCAGCCCCAAGACAAACCCTGCAGTGGTGAAGTCCTGGAGGCCAGCGCAGATCAGCCAGTGACAATGATATTTATGGGCTACCAGAACATCGACGATGAAGAGGAGACTAAGAAAGTTCTAGGCTATGATGAGACCATCAAGGCAGAGCTAGTCCTGATTGATGAAGACGATGAGAAGTCGTTGCGGGAGAAGACAGTGACAGATGTCTCCACCATGGACGGGAACGCCGCTGAGCTGGTTTCTGGCAGGCCCCTGTCAGACACGACAGAGCCCTCCTCTCCCGAGGGGAAGGAAGAGAGCCTGCCCTTGGAAGCTGCCCCAGGTACACAAAAGAAAAAGCGCTGTCAGTGCTGTATTGTCATGTGAACATCTCCTCCTTCTCTGCTCCAGGCAGCTCCTGCTCCATCACTTTACCTAGACCTCACTGTACTTCTAACTGCAATACTGTGAACTGGAAGTGAATGCCTCCATTGCCTTGCAGTTGGGTTGCTTTGCTTTCTAGTTCTTCAGGAAGAGGAACGCATGGTTATTTTCCCATCAGATGTACTATTTGGGGTTTGGGGAGGGGTTGGGGGAGTTTTGTGTCTTTTTTTTTTTTCTTTTTCCTTAATATTGCAGAGTGAAAGATAAATGGGAAATGGAACAAATGTTTTCATATTTATTTGATTTTTATATATATATTATATATATATAATGAAGACACTTTTTACATTTTTCTTTGGATATCTGGCAGGCTTGATCAGATTCCTAGGATTTTGTGGGGGTCTGAGTTTCACAGCAGCCAGATACAAGAGCCTTAAAAAAATATCACTTCTCTTTTTTTAGGAAAAAAATCACATTTAAGGATTATTTTATATATCCTATTTTTTATTTTTTGGGGGAAGGCTTAGATCATTTTACTGTTTTAATTTGCTAAAACTCAGACGAGTCTTTCCCAAAAAGTTTGCATAGTTTTGTTTTATAGTAACTTTCCAGTTTAGTTTGCAGTGTCAGAAAAAACCCATCAGCCATTTCTGCTTATTGGTGATACCAAAAGTGGACCTTAATTATTCTTTCTAGAAAATGTATGAATGATGATTTTTTTGCCTTATATAAATCTTCCAGATTACAGTATTGTATGTGTACTTCATCTTCCCAAATTACAGTTGAAATTAACTTGACATGAAAAAGATGCAGCTGTCACACCAACTGAAATAGAGTCACTGATCTAATTACTTGCCTTTCAGTAACTCTGCCAATGTTTATACATGAAGTTTTCCTGCTGAACTCCAGTAGATGAGAGATACTGCTTTCTATTTCCTTAGAATATAAATGAACTTCTCTCACAGTCTGGCCCTGTTCCCGCTGGATTCAGCGACGAAATTCTCAGTGCTGGGAATGGGGGCAAGGCCAGAGCTTTATTTTGTAATTCTTAGGAAGCATAATTTCTCACAGAGCGTACCTCCAGTGCACCTTCGTAACGACAGGTGACGGGCCTGATCCCGCCCTGCTTACCCAGGTAAAACTCCTGTGGAGGCCCACTGGAGGTTTGTTGGAGCAGCTGTTTCTGGAGAACATCTCCACCAGCCGCGAGTTTCAAAAAACTGCTGGTGGTTTTGGATGCTTCATTTTCCGGTGTGGGACACTTCAAGAAGACCTGATTTCCAGTAATATTTTTCTTCATCTGCCCTCTGAAAATCAGGCCTGTTAAAAACAAGGTGAAAATGTAAAAAGGCATCCAAAATCAGTAGATGTTTCTTTGTATCTTGGTCCTTTGACTCTTCTAACTACAGTGAAAAAGCAGACAGCTTTTTCATGGTGAGGTATTATGAGCCTGATTCTTGTCTCACACCGGTTTTGCTTAAGCATAGCTTCACTTACTCTTGTGGAGTTAGTCTGGTTTTACAACTACAGAAGTGAGATTGAAAATCAGGATTTATATTTTCTGACAGTGTTTAAAAGTGCTGAAGATTGTTTTGAAGTGTCTTTGAAATTATCAGACTTTAAAAATCAATAACAGCAACTGAAAAACAAAATGAAAAAAGTAAAAAAAAAAAAAAGAAAGAAATCAACAAAACAACAAAAAGCCTCTCTTTCAGTCTGAGGTGTTTCCTATATTTCTGTTCTTTCTTGGATGGTGCTTTTACTGCATTAATTGTTAGTTCAGAGCATCCAATTAAACAGAGTTCTTGCTCTGTACTCTTTTCTTTCTGTGCCAGGAAAAAAGACACTTGTTCAGAGCGGTGGTAATATGAGGCACTCTGAAAAGATACACACAAAAAAATATGCAGAAGGTAATTCCTGCATTCGGTCACTCAGCCGTCAGTATGGAGCTGGTCAATGTAACTTCTCACCACTGCTCAGGTGACAGTCATGAAATAAAAAGCAAGCAGAGAGTAGGAAAAGACAGATACATCCATATTACACCTCCATATCTTCTGCAGTGGACGGATTTAATAGACTTCCACACACTCGCTCCGACTCCCTGAGGGCTTTTGGATGGGAGAAGGACCAAATTCACCCACAGAAGCTCTGCACATCATCCCTTGACTCAGGCTTAGGTGGTTAAGTTTTATCAAAGAAGGGAATGGCCGCAGAGCCCTGCGTTGAGACAATAGATCTGGTGGCTGTTTGTTGGAAACTAGTGTTTTGGGTGGGTTGGTTTTTTTTTCGGTTGGGCTGTGTGGTTGTTTTATTTTCTTCTTTTTTCCCCCAGAAATGCTAAGCATTTACAAATGTCAATATTTCTTAAAACAAGACCCTGAGTTTTCAACCCCAGGGTGGCCTGGTGAGGCTGTCCCCAGGCACATTGGAGACCACAAAGCACTGCAAAACAAGGGGTGAAACCCCTTCCATCTCACCCCTTCCCAGTGAGCACCACAGGAGCTGGGCATGCTTCGCAATAGTTTTCTTGTTCTGGGGCCTGTTCACCAGTAACACTGAAAAACAAATCTTCCAGCCATCTCCTCCTGTCCTGGCTGGTCATCTCGTTGCTAACCACCCTTTCCTCTCTGGGTGTGATGCTGCCTTCATGGCCATCACTGGCCTCCCAGCATCTTTCCAGCTCAATCTTTATTCCCTTGAGGCTCCTCTCCCCAGTGGACATTTTTTCCCAAAACCCTCTGGTTAGGAAATTTGGAGTGTCGTCTTTACCCTAACCTGCTCTGTCCATGCATCTCTTCAGTCACATGCTCCCCTGTCAGAAGACCTTCTGGTTCAGCACAGACTCAGCATTTTGGGGATGACTCCCTCAGCGGCCAGCTTTGGGAGATGCTTGCTGAGACTGGGACCAGAACATGTCTGAGGCCACTGCACCATCTGAGGCACAATGTGGCAGGGAGATGGTGGCACCCAGGAGCCCAGAAGTGGCCCTTCAGTGGTTAGAAGTAGAGCACAAGCCTTAAACCTTAAACCTGCCAAATACCTACTGCTCAGTATTTGTAGCTAACATTGAGTGCCTAGGAAGGCCAGTGCTTTTTATGTGTTCATATGAACTCCATGGTTAATGGGCCCCAAAAGATCCAGAAAAGCTAAGGTTTGTCTGCATAAGGTTTGTCTTTACGGGTCAAAGGCAGTTCCACATCTGAGGTCAGGAAAAAACAAAATGGGAGCAAATCAGTCTGAACTGGGAGGGCCTTAGCTACCTCAGCTCCAATCATCTTTCTCCGCAGGGGCAGCAGCCATGCCTGGGCATTGGCATGTCCCTTCAGCTGTTAGCCTGCAGCCAAGAAGCACGGGGAATTCACAAGGCTTTAGCCTAGGCTGATGAATGTAAACCAGTTCTCCAGGGCTGCTTTGAGCTTCAAAGGGGTTGGTTTTCCCTTGCCCTCGATAGGAAGCTGCCTGTGGAAATTCATGCACAATCAGGCGCGAAGGAAGAGGTCTGCTCTATGGCCAAGCAGAGAGAGATTTGTGTAAGGATCATTACGGGAGGGGTTTTTTTTTGTATCATTTTAAGCAAGCTTCCTGTCTGTTTGCCATCACACATACATTTTCAATTTCAGCATGAGGGGATACAAACGAGTAGAGTCAGAAACTGGTTCAGTGATAGCATTTTGCCACAACAAACTGCTCGCCTTAACTTTTCTAAGAAAAACAAAAATAAACCTCTTTTCAGTGTATCTTTTCCTAGACTGGGAAAAAGTAACCTATGAAACTTTTTTATATTTTGTATTTTCTAAGTTTCTATGAATCCACTTTCCATGTTGTCCCTTGTTTGCATTTAGGGACCGTTTCTTTTGCAAACCACTGCATTTTACTTCCATTTTTTTCCTTCTCTCTCTTTTTTTTTTTTTTTACCGGAAGAAAAATACAAATCAAAAACCACAGCATTATGATTAGTGGCTAGGCAATCTCTTTAAATTACAAGAATATCAATACAGAAAGAAAAGAATTACAGGGTTGTTTTCTTTTTTTAATTTTCTGTGGCTGATGTACTGTATGGTATATGTTTACAGAACTCCTCTGGTCTGCCTTTGTGATGTTATCTAAATGAATGACAAAGTAGGTATGATGTGCCATTTGACAGTTTGCCTTAGCACTCTTGGGTTTCCTTTTTCATTTTGTACTTTTATTTTCCTTCTTTTCTTCCAAAAAGTGCAGGCTGTATTCCAAAGCTGTATAAACACAACATTATCTTTAAATCCCCAGCAAGAGAAGTGTGCACAAGCCCTTCTCCATGAAGCGTACCTCTACCAGTGCAATAGAAGACCTCAGCCCTGCAAACCAAAATGCACACACCTAATTCTGCTGTGTGTAGACCTATTTCAGTCAACAGGACTACTCACAGGAGGAATGTGTGTAGGTGTCTGCAAGATCAGGGCATGAAGGCTTTACACAGGGTGTAGTTTGGGATGTTTTTTGTGTACCTGTACCAATTTTATGCACTGCTGAGTTTGCCCAGTGTGGTGTAATCCTGGAGGCTAACTCTGAGCATTGCTACTTCTGCTGAGAAATACATAAAACAAAATGGTGCTTAGCATCTGGTCGGATCAGGTCCCGAGTCAACATTGCTACCACAGCAGTGGTTTTCATGAGCAAATACTAAGTGGGACTTCCCTGACAGCTAATATATTAGTCTCCTGCTGTTCTACCTATGTTCGCTACTAGTTAAAGTTACAGAGATATAACAAATTATTCAGAGCAGAAAGATAGCATAAAGAGTTGCTAGAGAAATAAAAGGTGTTTTACCTTTTGATTTAGTCCACCATCGAATGGCATAATTGGAAAGTTAAGTGGGGATTTAGCAGAAAAGGTAGTATTTTACATTTGTGTATTTTTTTAAGGAATAAATATTTTTGTAATGAGATACAAACCCTAAAGGGGGACTGAGTTTCTGAACATCATCCTATCCATGATATTGAGTCTTTGAACTTTTTCATACATTTATGACAATGCCCAGCTTCTTGGGAACTTTTGTAGACCTAACCACGATTTTCTCCGTGAAGCAGCATGAGAACACTTTTTAAAGAGTAAAGTTAGAAGAGTAGAACCTAATATACCTGCTATGAACACAGCTAAATAAATGAATTTATTTGAATGAAAAAGGTCAACCTACGCTTTCTATAGCTAGACAAACTTCTTTATCTAGAAAGGCAATGCGGCTGGCAATAGCTGTCTACTTTAAATAGAGATATGGCTAAACAGGAGAACTATATGTTTTTTCACTTTGTCATACTTTATCCAATATGAGATTTGAAAATGCAAGAGATGGTGCCACTGGAAAGAGTAGAACAAAATCATTTAGACAAAGTATTTTCCCACAGGCTGAGACATGGCATCTTTATTTTTTTTAAACTCGCTCAGTTTCAACCAGTTCTGTCTATTAGAAAGTTTAGGATTTGCTCAGATTATGTTTCATGAGCCTTCTGGGCAGCAAGAGCAAACTTTAGTTCTGAGCTTAATCAGAGGTCACAGGCTATGACAATATCCAACAAAAATGTGGACTGTACTTTTGTATGTAAAAGAGTAAGTTGTATAAAATGGCTGAATATATTAAGTTTAGAATATAAATGGATTGTCAACTAGTCCAAAGAGAATATAAATCCAACTTGTAATATAAACTTATATTAATAACTTAGTTTGTAAATAGTGACAAAGGTGCATGAAGTTTTTAAAAATGTCCCACTTGTATTTAAAATCCAAACATTATAAAACTAAGCCTTTTCCCTCATGGGTTCAGAGTCTTGCAAAATCTAGTGTTTTTCCTGTGGTGGTTCCACTTAGACTGTTCAGTGGATTAAGAGTAGGCAACTTCTAAGGGCAAATTTGTGGAGACTTCTGAGCTCCTTCTTCCGCATTGCAAAAGCTTCTTTTATTTTCAGGCGGTTTGCTCTTATTGTATTGCAAAGATTTTCTGCAGTTGTTTCCCAAATACTTATCAAACAAGGATTTAGGGGTTTGTTTGTCTTAAGAATTAATCTACTTAGAAACTGGAGGGAAAAAAATACTGCCAAAACCAACCTTAATTATTTTTTTACAGTTAACTAAGTCACTCAAGGCCACCAGTTTGGGTATATTTTTACATTTTTAACTTGGTATGTTCTTGATTCATACCTGAATTTAGGCCTTGCATATCTATTCAGTAGGTCAACAAGACCTAAATACTTGCCCATGAGCATAAAATTAAGCGCCCAAGCAACCCGTTTAGTTTAATGGGATGACCCAGATAAGTGAAATTTAAACACATGCACAAATGCTTATAGGGTCTTGTCTTTAAACAATATGCTACAAGCAAGGCTTCTGCTTCTTTACCTGTGTCTTCTCATTCCTTTAATTGGATCGTTTTTTAAACGGTGTTGTGAAACTGGTGCACTTCTATGAAGAGAAGGGTTTAGAGCATGGTCTCCTTGCTCACTGTGTTTGAAAGTAGACAAACACCCCCTGGGAACTCTCAAAACTCCCAGTGCCTGAAGATGGAGGGTGTGAATTTCATAGTTGCACAAAAACACAAAAGAGGCTGTGTAAGTTTTTCTTCCAAAATTTTCCCTCTGCACACCTCTGCTTCAGACTCTGCTGGTTCCTGTCTCTGTATTTCCTCTGTTCATGGACACCATTGCTCAACGGCTCCTTTTTTCTCCCTCTCTCTACTTCCCTTTTTGCTGTCTCCTATGAGCAAAGATTAAGGGAAGGAAAGAGAGATTTGAGGAAAAAACCTCACCTCGGGTATCTTGGCATGCGTCCCAAGTAAAACAAAATGGTGGTATCCTGTCCTTAGTGTTTGGACATCTTCCTGCATTTTCCTAAATTCCTAAGGTAAATTTGATAGTAGAGAAGCACTCTCCCCATCTATTCATCTGGCATCCCATAGGTTGCCCAAACAGTGGGTTCCACTAAAATCTTACTATTTAGGTAAATCTGCTGTCTCCCTTGCGATTCCTGAGGAAATGCACTTATCTCCCCAAGTCAGTATGAGGTATGCCCAGTTGTATAATATACCAGCATCCAGAAGCTGCTTACAGGAGCAGAAGACAAGCCACCCTCTAATTGTCAGGTTGCTGCTGGCAGGGTAAAGGATCCAGGAGAAAATGTGGACTTCCCCACAGACTGATCCAGCATGCAAAGGCATTCTCAGTAAAATCAGCTGCCAAGAAGCTACTGGTATCCCTCCAAGTTACTGTGCCGGTCAGAAAGAAGCAAACTCAAAAATAAAGGAGGTTTTGTGCAACCCATATAAAGTCCCAGTTGAACACAGGGCTTAAGCTTCACTAATCTTAAGCACTTGCTTGAAGTGTTACAAATACTCAAACACTGTTCTGGTTAGGAATAGCCTTGAGGTTATGTTAAGATCAGCCAGCATCTATGATTAAGGTGCTTTATTGATGATGGTCTCAAATCTTGTCTCCGTTATTTTGCAAGTATAGGTAGGTACTGCTTAGGGGCAGATACAGGAGATAAATACATCTGAAAGATTTTTGCTTTTCCAGTGCCCACTGAATCTGAGTGCAGCAAAGGTAGCCAACCAAGAGCAGGTCAGGACAAAGGCAAAGAATACATTCTGTCCCTCCCCACTACGTTCACTCCATAGATGAATGACTCTTCATAGGGGTTCAAGAAAATGTTGTGTAAAATGCAGCTTTTATGGTGAATGTAGGTTGTGGTTGAGATTTTTTTTTTTAAGCTTTAGTCTCCCACTTTATTTGTGAGCTAATGTAAATAAAATCCCATTTTGTTGGGGGAAAACTGCTGTGCTAACACTGGATTAGAATTGCTGGGGATAGCTGCTGTACTTTGTAACCTGAAGTGTACTTTTTTGACTGTTATGTTTTCTTCTTCAGATTAAAAAAAAATGAGTACAAAACAAAAATAAAAAACAAGAACACTGCCAGCAACAGCCATGCTGTAACTGTGGCTTCTCTCTCTTTTTTTTTTTCCCTCTGTACAGTATTACTAGTAAATAAATCTGCCTTTTCACTGCGCCTACTTCTGTGTCTTTTTACTGTGTTTCTCTCTAACTACCACTCTTCAAAGATGCTCTGTGATCTCAAGGACATACCGCACTGGAGATGCATCTGTCATTAAAAGAATTGAAGTACTAACTCCACAATTAGTTTTGGGGTTTTTTTAACTTTCCTCCACTGCTGTGCCCGGCTGATCTGACCGTTATTTTTATTAGATGCTTCAACACATATTAACTTAACATACCTGCTACTGTCTCATCTGTTTTCCCTTTCCTTCTCATGTGATACTTTGCCAAGCATGCTGCAGACCCCATTGCTCTAGGATCCCATGGCATCCCTTCATATTTGCAGAAGACAAAAGGTTGGGTTTGGGCAGCAAGGCAGTATGTCTCAGGTCAGCTTATTTTCTAACTGAGAAAAGTATTCCATATGACATACCTAATTCCAGAGAAATAATGAGGAATTTGAGGACTACCAAAATAAACAGCGTGAGGTTTTCTTCCAAGGGTTACCACAGTCTTCTCTGTATTTCAGGACTGGAAGAAGCTTGCCATAGTCTGACTTGTAGGAGGAAGGGGAAGAAAGAAAAAGCCATTGTGTAGGTTTTAGCCAGGATGTTATATTTGCCAGAGCTTAAAACAGTTATAGGATGGGTGACATA
>VZTU01004779.1:20085-36264 GCA_013400835.1 Zapornia atra | reverse complement strand
TTACCACAGTCTTCTCTGTATTTCAGGACTGGAAGAAGCTTGCCATAGTCTGACTTGTAGGAGGAAGGGGAAGAAAGAAAAAGCCATTGTGTAGGTTTTAGCCAGGATGTTATATTTGCCAGAGCTTAAAACAGTTATAGGATGGGTGACATAGCCAGGCATCCTAAGTCTTGTCAAAAATTTAAAAATTCAGCTTAAACTCAGACACTTAAGAAATCCACCACAAATTGCCTGTCATTACATATATACCTTCCTTGTGTTCCTTTCACCCTGTATCCATAGAGATAGACGTATACACACATGTGCATATGTATCTAAGCCTTTGCAACATGGCATGTTTTAGTGTCATAGAAAGGAAAAATATCCATGTGCCCTGCTTTGCTGCTTTATAATTTAATTCTGAAAGTGTTGCAGTAGGTAGAGCTTCATTTGGCTTTTTTCCTACTTGAGTTTGAGTGACAGAAAGTTCATTTTATCTGTCCTAGACTCTGTGAATGACTGGAGAACTGGTATGTTTCTGTCACTGAAGGACTAGAATTGATTCACCTGAGAGAAGTGATCATAAGTCTTTGAATTTATTTGGTTTTGCAAAGACCGTCCTAATTCAGAAGGTGTGTTACTATGGCAAAATGAAGGATTGTGACCCTGAGCTAGTGTCTCTGTGAAGGTCTAATTTAGCAACTAATTTAGTGCTAGAGCACTTGGACACATCAGGTACATATTCCATTTGTTGGTACACACTCTGGCCTGTGATGTAGTCCTACTTTCATTCCACCTCATTTAATTGTATAGGCATGAGAAGGTTTTTAGTTGAAAACTACTCCACTACAAAACTGAGTCATCTAAGAAAGCACCAGAAACAGACAATTTTGATATTGCTGTTGTTATTAAAGTTTCGGAAACAAAATATTTCCATACAATTCCCCTTTTTAAGTCTCATGGGGGAAAATGAAATTCTGATTTATTTTTCTTTCCCCACCCTCATACCATGTAGGAAGAAGGAAAATGGTTAGCAGCTGGTGAGAGAGAATGGCACTCCCCTGAAACTCTTCTGGCGAGGTTACCTGGAGGTAGAGGACTTAACAAAGTAAGGGCATGGTCAGCATGTGGGAGGCCAGCCCTCTCAGGTTTTTCTTCTTTTTCTTTTATTTTAATAGGTCTGTATTCTTTTGGTAACAAGGAAAATAGGCACAAACTCTGAAGGTTCAACACTTGAGATATTTCAGTAGTTTGCCAGGGGTTAGAAGGGGAATAGCTGATTTTCAGGCAGACCCTTACTTTCCTGCAGAGCCCTCGCAACCTGCCCTTGAGCCCTTAAAACACATACCAATTCAGCAACACTTTCTGCTTCACACTACAATATTTTTTTAGGTTTTCAGAAGAAACTTCTGAGACTAATAATTTTAGGCATGAATAATAAAAAAGTAATAACAAATTAATAACTTTTTTGCTGTCCCAAGACCTCCATTTATATTCCTCGTGTCTTGTCAGATGCCCTTTGCACTGTGTTCAGTCACATATCCTTTGTAATGTCCATGGGGGAAACACAGGCTGGTCCCTAGAACATTTTATAAAACCTCAGCATATAGCACAACTGGTAGTGCATAACATCATCCACATTTACCCACAACAGAAAACTACCCACTTCTTTGTCACAAATGTCTCATTGACAGTGACCACCTTCTCAGATGACACAAGAAAGTAGATATTTGCACAGGAGTAGAGTTTGGTATATCAGACTTAGAAGAGGGAACTTGCCAGCATACAACCCAACATAGAGGGAATAATCAACTGGCAGAGAGACACATTGGGTCACACCAAATTGGGGTTAAGGATGAGTTGTGCTGCTGCACAGATGCTGGCCTCCAAACCTAGGGACCCAGTTACCTCAGAAAGAAGGGAACTGGCTTCTGGTTTTTTATATGCAGAAGTTCCTCCCAGTGTCAATAAGCTCTCTGGACTCACTGAGAACTAATAATGATCCTGGTCCAGGTCCTAGGAAGCGTCATTTCCAATTGCTGCTGCTCTGCATGGTTCCTCACAACCTCACAAAAAGTCCCCCATCTTCAGATCTACAAAGGTATGTAGAGACAACGTTATCCCCTTGATACAGATGGGGAGTGTAGGTAACTAAATACCTCTGTGGGTCCAAGTTTTTTCATCTCAGTTTTACATCTGTAATCTAGGATAATTAGCTCTCCCTTGCCTCATGGGGCTGTGGTGATGCATCTCTTAGTGTCTGTCACAAGACTTCAAGGATGTGGGGCATACTCTGGGTACACAGCATCAAAAAATATCTTCTTACTGTTACAGTTTTTTGGAGATGTTCTTCTTAGAACAGCACTGCCAAACCAGAAAAAACAGGCTATACTGAAATCAAAATTGCCCATTCACAGTAGTCACGCATTTTCTGGGAATGAGGAGTTTGCCATGATTTATGAAACAAGGATGTGACAGTAACACATTTGATTGCTTGTAGGTGGGAGAACAAAGGGAAAACAGGTGGAGGGATAAAATGAGATAAATGCAAAACTGGGTCATACACAACAAACCAGTTCAGCATCCTTTTTGAGTACTTCCACAGTGTGTAATGCATCACTGGCTACAGATTCCCTCTGGCTGTAGATGACTGTTCCAGCATTGGCAGCAGCAATATGGTAGCTTTTGGGGCTGGGGAGGAGTTGGTTAGGCTAATTAGCTCTGCTAAGAAAGAGGCTATCTATTCACTCGAGCATAGCCCCATGCTAAAAAGACTGTAGTGCTCTTTAGGTGGCCTTGCATTGTGATTTATTCTTAGGGCTTAAAAGGAAGGAGGGAAGATAGATAGCCAGCCCCTTTTCAGTGGTCTGTGGGGACAGGACAAGGGGCAATGGCTGCAAGTTGGAGCACAGGAAGTTCCACACCAACATGTGGAAGAACTTTTTCACAGTGAGGGTGACAGAGCACTGGATCAGGCTGCCCAGGGGGGTGGTGGAGTCTCCTTCTTTGGAGATATTCAAGACCCATCTGGATGCCTCCCTGTGCAACCTGTCGTAGGGAACCTGCTTTGGCAGGGGGTTGGACCCGATGATCTCTCAAAGTCCCTTCCAACCCCTACGATTCTGTGATTCTGTGATAATGTTTACACTAACAGAGTCTTGATCATTGCATTTCACTGGATTGTGGTACAAATATGGTTCAGTTTAAAGAAAATGAGATAACCATTGTAATTTTTAAACAGATTGTTGTGCTGCTCAGTTTTTGTTTCATGGTGAGAGGTTTCTTCTTAACATACTGTACTAAGTTATAAAAGCATCTTTATTGCTGGAGAAATAGAGGTTCTTAGATAGATTGGTAGTGAGCCAAAACAAATGCTTCCTTCTACTGACCAACTTAGGCAATTTTGCATTATAAGATGCAGTGGTTGTCAGGGAGGTAGGGTAGAGTGATGAAGCTGTTTAAATATCACGTGCAGTTGCACACTGAGACCAGAACTGACATCTGGAAATTCTCCACTGCTGCTATTTCAGTCTGGACTTTTTGCTACAGAAGCTGGAGGTCATCAGAGAGTTAGTAAATTGGGAGAGTTAACCAAGATAGATAGTTCCCACTTACACCAGCCTGGGAAGAAAACAAGGCTCAATATGAGAGAAGTCCTTCCCGTTTTTGCTGTTACAAGTTGTGCTGAAAATCCAGTGTTTAGGGTCCTTTTAGGATCTCCAGCTCGTGGAGGCAAGCATTATGGGGAGACCTTTTGCTATCATTTAAAAGAGACAAGAACAAAATCAGCAGTTTATGTCTGAGGAAGAAATTTTAAAAATATTTACTCTAGGCACACGTACAAGCCCTGCAGGGCTGTGATTCTCCAGATCCTCTTTTCTGTCATATTTACCGACAGATACTATTCTTAAGCATTGTTGAATACTACCAGAAAATGATACTGAGACATATGGAGATGCTGCTGCTTATTTTCTTCACTTATTTTATATGTTAGTATTTAGAATTCATAGAGCTAGAAATTCTGCGATTATTTTCCCAATTTATCTTCACAATGTGCCAAACATTCACAAATATAAACAAATCCAGGACCTACCACAGAGGCTGTAGCCTGCCTGTCTCCATTTACAACTCCCAAGGAGGAAACATCAGGGCTGAAAGCTGTAGCCAATGTTCAGAGTATTTAAAAGCTGTAATTGAAAGTGGAAATACAAGGAAAGCAACTCTTTTCTCTCATCCAGGATCAAGAAGGGTTCCCCTCTTCTAATCTATAGACTAAAAAGGATTAAATCCAGTCTGATGTCAAAAGACGACTTTCACAGCTTAACAGCTGCAAATACTGCAAGCAGGGCCCCAAGCCCCCTCAGAAAAAATTCACATGTGCTTTCAGAATCAGGACCTTACACCCCAAGCCAGGCCAGTGAGCTCAGAGTGGACGTGCAGGAAGTCAGTCAGAGCAGAAATTTCCTACAAAGCATTAGAAATAAGAAATGTACTGAAATTAGTTTGAAAAAAACGCTCTCTGGTGCAATAATGTTTTTAAAGACAGGTCCCTGAGTGTCAGAGAGATTACAGGCTGGAAATAACCAGACCCATAAAGTCAAGAAGGGGAACACAGCTTCTGATCCAGACACCAAAGAAAGCATGCAGTTGCTCAGAAGAAGTGTGCCTGCCACCAGCAGCACTGGAGAAGCATTCATTTTGTCTTTCATAAGGAAAAAGAATGGCACACAAGCAGGACCTTCTCTTCAGAAAGGGTCGTCTGCGGGCAGAGCTACAAATAGTAAATCTGCTTACAGCAGCAAGAGCCAATGGGGGTCAAGGTTCCTGCTATGCAGCGTGGTGTACCTGACATTTATCAGTATTACTCATTACAAAACCCACTCAACTCCTGCACAATTTCCAGCCTTAATTTTCACCTCATCTCTCCAGTTATTTTCAACTATGTATAATTATGTTAAGTAATGTATGGCCTGAAGGACCATGTACGGTCCCTGCAGAACATGGATGACCAGGTTGGTGCTGGGGATGGAAGGTTATCAGAAGTAGATAGCACAGATTCACCAAGGGGAAGCCATGTCTGACTAAAGATAGCCTTCTATAAGGGTATGACTGGACAGGTAGATGAAGGGAGAGCAGTGGACTTTGTCTACCTTGATTTCAGCAAGGCTTCTCACACCACGTCTCACAGTATCCTCATAGGCAAGCTCAGGAGATGCGGGTTAGATGAATGGGCAGTGGGGTGGATTGAAAATTGGCTGGAAGACAGAGCCCGGAGTGTTGAGGTCAGTGACACAGAGTCTAGCTGGAGGCCTGTAACAAGTAGTGTTCCTCAGAGGTTAGTCCTGTGTCCAGATCCATTCAATATATTCATCAGCAACTTGGATGAAGGGACAGAGTGTACCCTCAGCAAGTTTGCTGATGATACAGAACTGGGAGGAGTGCCTGACACACTGGCACACTGTGCTGCCATCCAGTGAGATCTGGGCAGGCTGGAGAGCTGGGCAGAGAGTCCTCTTATGAAATGCAACAAGGGCAAAAGTAGGGTCCTGCACCAAGGGAGGAATACCCCCAGGCACCAGCCCAGGTTAGGGGCTGACCTGCTGGGAAGCAGCTCTGTGGAAAAAGACCTGGGAGTCCTGGTGGGCAACAGGTTAACCATGAGCCAGCCGTGTGCCCTCGGGGCCAAGAAAGCCATTGGCATTGTGGGAGGTTCTCATCCCCTTTAAACTGCCCTGGTGAGGCCTCATCTGGAACACTGTGTGCAGTTCTGGGCTCCCTGGTGCACGGACAGGGAGCTACTGGACAGGGTACAAAATAGGGCTACGGACACGATGAGGGAAGTAGAACATCTCTCTTATGAGGAAAGGCTGAGGGACTTGGTACTTTTTCAGCCTTGAGAAGACTGAGGGAGGACTTATCCCTACTTATAAAGCATACTTGAGGGGTGGGTGTCAGGTTGATGGGGTCAGTCTTTTGGCAGTGGTGCCTAGAGACAGGACAAGAGGTGATGGGCATAAACTTGAATATAGGAAGTTCCAGATAAACCTGAGGAGGAACTTCTTTACTGTGAGGGTAGCCAAGCACTGGGACAGGATCCCCAGAGAGGTTGTGGAGTCTCCTTCTCTGGAGACATTCAACACCCACCTTGATTCTGCCCTGTGCAGCCTGCTCAGGTGATCCTGCTCTGGCAGGGCCGGTTGGACTAGGTGGTCTCCAGAGGTCCCTTCCAACCCCTACCCTTCTGTGATTCTGTGATTCTTTTAAGGGAAGTAGACAAAAATTATTGCTGCATGCTATTCGGTCTGAAAGAGGATGAAGAACAGTAAGCATTACAGCAGAGTAAATAACATTGTTTGGATTCACTGGTGAAAATGAACAGTCAAAAGCAGAGAAGGGGATTTTACCATGATGAACAAAACAGAAACTTTCTGAATTGACCAGTTGTTTAAAAACAAACCCTTTTTTTTTTTCAAAATCAGGTTTCAATAGCAGCTGGAGGCATTAAAAACAAACAAAAAACCCAAACACCCAGTATCTCATTTGGAATACATTAAAAATACTACTTTGACACTACCTCAACTTTTTTTATCCAAAAATTATTAGTGGAATTCAATGTGGCTTCATTCTCTCAGATCTCTTTTTTTTCCAGAAGTGTTGCTGTTCAAATTCAAGGGGAAAATTCACTTGGCTGTAGCCAGTGCAGCACTCACTCCTAGCTGTGGCCTGGAGGGCTGACACTATGATTTCAAGTCAAGTGTGTGTGATAATGAAGAGCTAGCCATGGGCAACAGACCCACAGCTGTGTGTTGTGAATTCTGGATGATGCTCCTTTCTCTGTCTCCTGTATCCAGCTCTGATTTTCCCTTCCCTTCTGCATGCTGCCTCTTTCCCTTGGCCATACACATATTGGCACAGCACTCCTTTGATCCCTGCTGCGCTGCATGGGTGACACTGATGTGGAGGGCACTCTGCTCCAGCTTGATGCTACCACCAGAAAGGAAGACTCTGGTCTAACATCCATTGCCATGCATGTGAAGACTAGTGTGCTCTTTAACAGATGCTAAAGTGTCTCAAGAACAAAAACCCAATGGGGAATGACTGCTACTGCTGGACTTACCCTCCCTGGGACAGAAATCACCCTTCCAGTGCCTTGTGTGCATCATGAAAAACCCAGGCAATACTGGTCTGTAGGAAAAAGGGTGTCAAGACAGATGTAATATTCATTCCCAAAGTAAACCTTCATGCAGTTTCACTGCATGAAGTAAGGAAAACTCAAATCAGATAGTAGATGTTGAGGCAAGAAT
Organism: Zapornia atra; assembly: GCA_013400835.1. Lineage (NCBI taxonomy): Eukaryota > Metazoa > Chordata > Aves > Gruiformes > Rallidae > Zapornia > Zapornia atra. Next base: position 28,981 of record VZTU01004779.1, on the reverse strand, counting down.
GTAAGATGTTTGTAATAAAAACACATGCTCCATATCTGTTGTCTATTTTTTTGGGTGGAGACATTGTGTATCTAATCACAGCAATGGGAAGTCTAACTAGGATTTATAGGGTTTATCTCCAGGAGGCTGTAAAGCAGTTTTGGTGGCTTCTGCCTGTTTCAAAATGAATAATTAACAATGAATATAGCAGGGTTACCAAGACAGAACTGCTAGCCCTGTTCAAGTGATTTTGTCCTTAAAGAGAAATCCTCTCTTGAATAAAATCTATGTGTTTTGATATAGGTAATCTGGCACTGTCTGCCTCTATAAGTATATGGTGCTGTGTGAGTGTCAGTACCACTGCAAGAGAATTAAAGGTCCGTGTGTTGATTAGTCATATAAAGAGGATAGATAAGAAAATTGCCCCTACCACTGGTATGGAACAGGATTTCCTCTCCATTGAAGAAAAAGTGGCATCAGTACTCCCCAGCAGGCTGTAAGACATTATCCCTCAGGCTCTTGCAGTGGGCATCAGCAGAAAGAAAAGTGCCTAGTTGGGCAAAGAATGGCAGACATCCTCAGTCCCATCAGCACTGGGCACAAGTCAGGCAAGGAGAAACTGGTGGACGACAGTCCTGTGAGAGGAGAAAAGGGAAAATATTTGTAGCTCTGCTCTGTTCTGCAGGAGACAGGGAAGCAACAGGCAGCACAATAAATTGCAGATGGGCAAAAAGCTAATTCTTCACATCACTGATGCTGAGCACAGGGTCTGGGCTCCAGCTCACTTGGCAGGTCCCTCAGGGAGACTTCATGCTGTATACAAATCAAGGTCTTTCTTTTCTGAGAGCAACCAGTGCATCATCCAGTCTGCAATAAACCAAATGACAATAGGCAAAAGTAAACTTGGGAAACACTGAAAAGCTTGGTTTTGATTATTTTTTGTTTTGCACTGCAGCCTGTTGCAAGCCTTTCTCGGGTCAGAACTACCACAGACCAAACAGGTCTACTATGGAGGGGAGCATAGGCCAAAAACCTCCAGAGCCAAGCCAACTCCAGACTTCAGGACTAGGCAAAGCATGGGTTTTACACAAGGATAAGAGACAGCCATATGATTTAGAGTTGGACCTAGGTCCAAGCCTCTCCAGAAAATGGGTGAGCCAGCACCTGTGGTTTGGTGTGGACCCATCCATGTCATTTGTACAGGGTTATGCTTGTACAGAGCATTATGTCCACGTCATACCTACTATTAATCAGACTTGCAGACAAATCTGAATCACTTCCACATCATTAACTCCAAACACAGAACATCCAAACCTGATCTAGATAAATTCCCAGACCTAAAGGTCAACATCAGCCCGAATAAAAACTGTAACATTCAGATCTCTAAATGTGAGGTTCCCTCCCAATTTCTGTTTCAGTTTAAAAATAATCTCTCTGTGGAAAACCACCTTCTCAGTTTGGTCTTGAAAGATTCAATCAGCTTCGGAGGTTGCATTGGCTTTATGCTAGACTCAGCACTGGGCTGAGCTTGACCACAGACCTCATAGACATGAATAATTTTCTACTTGCAGAAATTCTGACTTGTGTGTAACTGTGTGTTCATGTATGTGCAGAAAACTTACCCATCTCCTGACACACAAACACAGACTTGAATTTATGAAAAAAATACTTGGAATTAATTATGAACAGTTTATCCTTGTCTCAGTATTTGCCTTCAAGTTTTTCAAGTTTATTTAATCTCAAGCTCACTGAGACAGCAGGTTTTTTCAGTTGGCAATATGTCACAAGTATACTAGAGTGTGGCAAGAACAGCTCAAAGGTGGAAAAGTTCTGATGTCTTAAGTCAAAAACCTGGCCTTGGATCCTGCATCTTAAAGAATCTGGTCAACTTTCAGCTGTACAGTACTGCACTCTCTGGAAGCAGCAGCTGGAGTCCTGGCTCCACTGTAATCAATGGGACTCTTGTTTCTGAGTTCTTGGGACCAGGATGCACAATGAATCTGTGTGTGTAAATCTTTGCAGGCCTGGGCCCTAAAAATGTCACAATCTAAGTAGCTGTCTATATGGAAGGATATACTACTTTACATAAGCCATAAATTTATATCAATATACTAGTATTACAAGTATCTGCTTTCCATGGGGGGAGGCTAAGTTTCAAAGAAAAGTCTATTCTGCTGCCATAAAGTCCTGAATGCCCAGTAAAGCTTCCCAAAATAAAAAGGCATTTATAATTCTGTGAATACAGTCACTGTAGTATATCCCTTTCCCCAGTAAAGAGATATGAAAGTTCAAACCTGACATTAAATATTTATGAAAAATATACATAAAAAGGAACTCCCAGCACAGCTATGAGGGATTGTCTGAATCTGAAGGTATGCGGAAAACTTTATTTGGCATTTGTTTACTTCTTAAAACTCTGCCTATACAGACTTTTGCCTATGTGAGTTGTTCGCCCACCTTCAAGATTTTGCAGTGACATCTGTGCATGCCCAGTTTTGAGAAGAGCAAGCTCAAATTCCAAAGCTGCAGAAAGTACAAATTGTCAGAAGTTAGGATGACATTTGGATTAGTTCTTATAACTACCAAATCTGTGTGGTTTAGAACAAGTTCTTCTTTTGCAGTTCCTCTTTTTCATTTGTATTTGAATCAAAGTTGTTATTTGTACAGTACTGTGAATGAATGTATCTGTAAGATAAAGGGCACTGTAGTCATTTTTATTATAAATAATATGTGTTTCCAGGAGACTATCATTTTTGATTTCAGATAAAGTATTAAACTTTTTGACTGTAGCTGTGAGCCTGGACTTGTGTAAAGTTAGGCCGCCCTCAAGAATCATAATTAGTTTAATGACAACTTAATATAGCTAATAACAAAGTGATAGCATCTTACTTTAGAGCTTGTGTGCCTTGTGCAACTGACTTGGTATAGTTGATTTTACTAAAGTCCAAACAGCATAAGTATTTGTGGAATACCCCTCATTATTTCTAGGCAGTGAGTGAAAATATTGAACTGAAATGATCTTTAACAATTAAAGTAAAAAAGATGCTGTGCACTGTATTTTAACATGGAATTTGTATTTTAAGACAAGGTAAAGTTATTATTTAGATGTAACGTAGATGGCTTCTGATCCTACGAGTTAATATCTAAGGACCATTCTGTGGAATAGGAGTCAGATTACTTTAAAAATGCACTTCAAATAACCCCTGAATATTTGCTCTCAAATAATTCGTGTTCTAAAGTTTTTCACAGGATTGGAAGGAAGATGTTCCTGTGGTTCTATGTAATTTACTGGTTAAAAACTCATAAGAAAGCAATGAAATAGTTCCATTTCTCTTCCCTGAAAGACCCAAAGAATGGTGGCACAGTATATAAAGATAGCAGATACCTGTCTCCAGAGACAAGCATACTAAAACATCCTGTCCACGTCTTGCTGGGATTAGTGTTCGAAATTCTGCTGTGTCTGACTGAGGCTGATTGTGCTGTACTCCTGACGGAAACTAACAGATCATGCAGCTACACCACATAAAAGCCATCCTTGTGACGTTGCTGGTTTAAGTTCCTCGACGCAGTGCATTGGTATAGCATGGCTAATAACATTTTCGCCCTGCCCCAGACACTGTGATATCTGAGCACTCAGCAGTTTTCACTGCAGTGAAATTTCACAGCATCATATTAAGGCAGAGAAGTTCTATCATTTTTGTATGAGACATGAGGAACTGAGGCAGAAGGAAATGAAGTGGCTGCCTACAATGTGGGAGCCCAACCAGTTCCTCACAAACATTTTCTTGATGCCAATGTGGCTCTTCACTGTTACCATGCTGGGAAACAAAAATTCATCTACACAGAGGACAAGTGCTGGACAGAAAAGCTACCAGATTCTCAGCTGTAGGGAGCCCCATTCAAAACCTGTAGTAGTAGGGTGCTTCTGTGCCCATGGTGGGAAAAATTATGGACCCAAAACCTCCTATATGTACTATTACATCCCTTCAGCTAAATCTGCCTAGCAATGACCTCGCAACCATTGTAAAGAAAGCATCTGCTGCCTCATCAGTGCGCATCACTGGCATTGGGAGCTGTACAGAGGCAAGTTCTTCATATTTTATAGACCAGGCTGTTTCGCAGCATGTACTTACACAGAAACAAAGAAAGATTACCTGCCATTGCTTTATGGCTGTCTTTGTGCTGGTGCAGTGATATAGTATGAGAGGGAAATGCCATGACATTACATAGTAGAAGCATGACTGTTCCCATTAGAGAGGCATCTTCGGCTGCTTCCTTGTACTAGCAGCATTCTGACATTTTGGGAAGGCAGAAAAGACACAAAACCACAAATGCTGCATCTTCCTTTCTTATTTTCTTTTTCAATTTTCTGCAACCTTCTGATAACTCCATCTCAACTAATGCACAGTTTTCCAGTGAGGATTACCCGAGTCACTGGCTTTCAGCAGAAGTACCCTGACACAGGCAGGCAGTGCAATTAATATGTCTTAAACCGCAGTAGCCAGAGATGTTATTACACAGCAGCAAATGCAAAGTAATATCCCACTTTATCAGGATAAAATATTCCTTTTCATTTTATAGCCACAGTAATATAAGAAACCACAAACCAGGAGCCATTTGGCAAACACTGATACATTAAAAAAAAGGTGAGCAACCCTAGGTGAAGACAAAAGGTTACAAATTAGGACCACTTTAGTGTCCCTATATTGTTTCTCAAATCCCTCATAGCTGAAGGCACGAAGGCAGAAGGGAAAAGCAGAAATGATGAAACCCTAGCTTGCAATGCTCATTCTCTAAATGTTTATTTAGAGAATGAATATACTTCCTGTTATAATTCTAAGCAGTTTGGCACCCTGCAGCAGCTCTTGTAGCAACGCGAAAGAGACTTAACTTAGATTCAGAGAACAGGGATTCATAGAGATTCAAGTCTCTCCTTGCACCTCTATCTGCGTATTTCCATTATATCTATACAGAACCTTAGGCCAGGCACTGTCCCCCAACTGTATTTGCATTATGCAGGAAACATCCCTGCTCATAATCTCTATCAGCTTTTAAAGTATAAGCTTTCTGGTAGTGCTGAGCATTTCATATGGTTATTACCGTTTTCCAAGCAAAACAAAACAAAATAAGTCTGAATTCAACTATTCACCTGTTTCTGCTAAACACAAGGAAACAAATTCGGCCCTGATACAAACATGCAAACACCTCATTGACTTCAGTGGCCATTCAGCTTTGTCAAAGCTGAATTAGGCCTTGGGTCTCAAACTGCCTTGTCTGCTTTTGCCATCTGTCTTTCTTCACTAACCTAATTTCTTATAAAATAGGGTGTCCACAGTGACTGTGAACGTATTCTGCTGATCCTTTCACTGCAACAAACATTGCTAGAGGCTAAAATTCCTGAAAGTTATGACTACTTTGCCTCTGCTTCTGGATACTATGCGAGGTTCTTTTAAGGTGGCCTGAAATTCGGATGGTGAATGCTTATATCCCTGAGTATTCAATCCCTTTGTGGTCATATCGCAGTCATTCAGAATTACATAGTCTTTTAGCAAACTCAAGCAGTACATGGATTAATTGTCTGTCCGCCTTAGGGGTCTCTGCACTGGCATTGCTAAACACAGCAGTTCACACACCACATAGATGATGATGAGGATGTTATAGCGTGGCAGGGAACCACCCCAAACAGATAAGTGTCTCCATGTTAACAAACTGATAGACAACAGATTCATAAAACGTATGAAAGGAATGAGGCAGAGATGTGTCCAATGACATGCCTAACCGACTGATTGGAGATGCTGGAGGAAGTACAGGGGAAGGTGTGAAGATCCAGGCTGGATGCAGGCCTCCTCCCTATATAAAGTCTCTTGCTGCTACTGTCAAAGACCATCGCTCTGGTCCAGTGGGGCATTTCTTGTGTTCTTGGACACTGACTCTAACTGAGCTAGAGGACTTTGTGGTGCTCTCAGAAACAGAATGTGAAAAATGCAAACAACCTACCTGCACAGTTAAATTATATTAAGCATGACAGGTTTTTTAATCTGTTACTCAGTGAAGGTTGTGAAGAGAATATTTGAATAGTCTGAATAAAGGAAGAAGCAGCCACGAACTTAATTTAAACTCAGGCTGAACTGTTCAGAAATTGAGACCTGCTAAGAATTAAGTTATTTGATTGTCATTTTAAAAAAGCCCAGAAAAAAACATAACCACACCACTCATCTATTAATTATGTCTCCACAATTTCATGTTCCTGGCAAGGCTTCACAGGAAAGCACAGTGCTTCTTTTAAAAGTAGGCTTTCTAATACATTTCTAATTTCTATAGATTTCCCAAGAAACTCAGTTTGCTAGATCACCAGGAAAGGTCTGAATGTGATCTCTTTTTGCTTTCAGAGCTGAAATCTCTTCACAGGGCAGGTTGCCTCTTTAAGATGTTACAGTTTAAAATCTTATAAAAGTAAGTAATAACTCCAGCACAGAAGCAGTAAGCATTTGAGTTACAGGTAATATGAATGCTAATTGAAGCCCTGATATAATTTTACACTTTCTTCATGCTCTATTCCACTGATATTATGAGCTTATTTTCAAGATGAGTGCTATGAAAAATGTTTATTGGTACCCTGGTATAGGCTTTACACTGGGTTTTTCTCAACAGGGTAGCTAATTCTCTTAGGAAGACATTTTACTGAATAAACACTCCTCACTGTTCTTACTGAGGAGGAGTGCAGGGAACCAAAGACATATAAAGGGAGATACACAGGCACCACATAACCTGCGTTTTAAGACAGCAGTTTCGTTTATCACAGCTTTAGCATACCCCCCAGCTAGGCTCAGGGCTCAAGCTCTGCAAAAACTCCCCAGTCACATCCATTAGCTTCCACTTTAGTGTAGCCTGCACAGATGGAGTCTCTCATTCAGCAGGGGAAACCTGTCACATCATGAGACTGCCTTGCATATGAGTTCTGCCCCAGTAAGTAGTAAGGGTGATACAAGCTAAAACCGTGAGGCTCTGAAAACTTGAATGCAAGCTTAGCTACCAAAGCCGAAGCATCAGCCTTAGCTGTTCTTTGATGCACTGTGGAATGCAAGTGCTTAAAGGCATTCATTGCCTCAGGAATGTTTTTAATTTCCAATGTAGACAATGCACATTATGGGACAGATAAACAGCTGAGAGAGAACAAGAATAACTGAGTTGATAACTTCCACAAGTCTGCAGAAGTCAACCAGAACTTTCTTACAGACTTTGGATGTTGCTGTAGCTGTTTGTTCTACCCTTGAAGAGCCATGTTTAGCATACCACAGATGCAAGAGACAAAGTTTTTGCATTGCATAAGCAGGGCATGCTTTAAGGAGCATATGTTGTGACTTTGAAGAACAGAGAGGAGACAGCCAGGATCCCGTCCCCTTAGGAATACATGGCTGGCCTGTCCTCATTTAGGAATCACAGAGGAACTTATTTTTTAATCTCGTGTCATGTTTATTAATACAGAGGTTTCATGGGGCTCCCAGGCAGAATCCCGGTTTTCTGTTTCAGGATGCCATCTTTATATGAGTCTCCAAACTGTAGGACAGCCTGGAAAGTTATATCTGGTTAGGCAGTGTGGTAGGACTCAAAAATTACTCATGAAATGTAGCTTGTTATAATTCTCATAATGCTTTAAGTATTGACTAGAGGGTGATAGATGTGGCATCATTTGACATTGCCCATCAACTTGTGATCTTTTCTTAAATATTTAACCTTTTTGGTGCAAAATATAGCCAAATATGACACTGAAATAATAATTTATTATCTTTTTGGTTTGGCTATTTTGATCCCTTCCTCTATTGGAGAGCAGAACAATCCTTTATTGAACTCTTTCAAGCATATGGCTTGGATAAGAAATGTCACTTGGGTTTTGATCAGCAAGTCATGTCTGCATTCAATGTTGTGGCTGGGAGATGAAACATTTCACTACCTATTTTAATTCTGAGGAGGTGATATGTGAATAATTTAGGAGACTATACCATATCTGCATATTATGTTTGCCTGTCAGTTTGCTTTTTTTGAGACAACAAATAGTACTTTGAAAGTACACACTATAATTTTTCCTAATTATATGTTATTTTCTAAGATTGCCAACCTTATCCACAGAGGCCAGAGACGGATGCATCTTCTTTAATTGAGCAGTAACTTACTCTCTCGAAGTACTCCCTCTCAAACTGATTACCATGCAGCGTAGATAAATTTAGGTGAGGACAGGTATCTTAATCCTTAAACATCTGGATCTTATCTCTGATGTCCTTTTGTTAAAGGTCAGATTATATTAACCTTACATCAAGCAGTGATTTTAATTGGACTATACAGTTACTAACCCTGTTCAGTGCTCTGGATCTCTTCTTGCAGACAACAAGTGCTCTCAACTTCATGTGAAGCAAATATCTGTCCTGAAAGTGCCTGTTCTGCTGGACTGCATGTTTTTCCAGCAGTGTCATGGCTCATGCCATGATAAACAAGTTCACCTGCACCTTTCAACTCTCATGCATCTCTCTAGGGAGGAATAAGATTTGGCTCCAGTGTTGCAGGATTTACAGGATTTACACGAACATGTGTGTCTAGTACAAATGCAGGGTTGAGGTGGGTTCTTTGACACGTTGTTCATTGCTCTTTACCACAAGAGGAGATAATGACAAGAAACTAATTAATACCATCTTTTGTCAAGCAACACTGATGTTTTTAGCTTTGCTATAAAATGTTGATACTAATTTGTCTGATAGAAAAAAAGTTGCACATTACTTCAAAGTAACTGACAATACAATCTTAACTCAAAAGTATGCAAAACTGGAGATCAGATGTTAGGCCCATCCAGACAGTTTGGGCTAGGTCTGCCTCATTGCAGTTTGGCCCTTAACAACTACAATCTAATTAGTCAGATAAGCCTAGT
>VZTU01004779.1:0-20072 GCA_013400835.1 Zapornia atra | reverse complement strand
CTAGTCTCACTCTACTCAAGGGTCTTGCTGTTGCCTGGACTGACATACTTCTTCAGGATCTTATGGTTTAAAACCACATTGTCTTATTTGTCTAACTTCTGGGTTAACAGTGAACATGTTGCAACATGGCTTTTTCAGCAGCATAGAAGAAGTCTTCTCAGAAAAAAGAAAAAAACTAGCCAATATTACCTATTTATCCCTAAATCCACAGTAGGTGGATGTGAGTGATTCAATCTTTTCTACTGTGCATTCAGTGAGCCTGCCACTTTTGTCACACTTCCAAATGCAAACCAGATCCAAAATGTCACCCCTGAAAGAAACCATGAGGTGTGAGAAGAAAATTGACAGAGATAGGTCTTCTTATGTGCACTCTATTACCTGCAGCTAAATGTCAGCAGAGTATGATTGTCCCTCGCACCGCACAGTAATGCAATCTGACACATATAGGAACTTCACTATGTTGAGCCAGACTAGTTGCTCACTGCAGGGAAAAGCAGGAAAGCTTAATTGGAAGAGTCATCTAAAGACATATTTGCTGAAAAATTGTGACTGTGTTCCTCCCATCCCTACTAGGTGCACTGTAAAGGCATGGCCATTTACTTCAGCAGCAGTATCCAGTAATGAGGAATGTCTGGCCTGCTATTATAAGTCACCAAAGAGGGAATTAGGTTTAACTGGATACATACTACTTTTTGACTATTGTATACAGATCCATAGGATCTCCACATACGCACATAGCACTCCCAGCTGTTGGTACATGCAGCTGCAGATCTAACTCCAGGTAACAGAAGGGGTCACAATAATAAGCCTCATCTGCACCAGCATGGGCAAGATCAGCATGATGAGGACAGGAAATAAACTTTGCAGTTAAGGAAATCAGACACAGCTCTCTGTTGGCTCTGCTGAGAGGTCAAGAAGTTCTTCTTTGAGGTATTTACACACATGCATTGCGGGGCTGGGAGGGGTAAGAAATCCTCTGGGCAGTGAGATGAGCACCACAAGCTATGTGTCTCCCTCACTGCATTACAGGCATGCACTTTCCTCCCTCTTTGTGTAACTGATGGCTTTTCTTCTAGCATAGAATGGTTATCAGCAGCAGATAATCTTTCTGCTACCTTCTGCTTTCTTGCTGTGGTTCAGCTTAAGATGCCATGATTAAAAAGAATTTGCATGAGTCACTTGTGCTTCTCTTCTTTATATCATTCAAGGAGTTCTCTGCTATTTTTAAACTCTTGTGCAAGGCAATGAATTTGTTGTTTGGCTGCACTGCTGCCACATACAGAAACTAACTGTAAAGGAAAAGCTAGGAGGCTGTCTGCACTTTTACTGATACAGCATCATGCTTCTTACCTTCCAAGTAAGAGGCAAATTACAACTAAGAACAACAAAATTCAAGGTTTTCCCTTCCTCATGCCTTCCAATTCATGCCAGAGTTTTACCTGATTTTCCAGCAGACTATTTTTCCTCCAAAAACTTCAGTGTTTCTTTCTCAGTTTCATCATAAACTGTTCACTGTGAGCAGGATTGCTGAGACTGGGAGCAATTTTCTAAGCAACATTGTAATCTCACTCTCTTAGAATAGCTTTAACCTCAGGGCTGGTCTATACTTAAGGTTTCATTGCAAAATATATGTAGATTATGGTTCTGAGGACTTTTTGCTTGCTTCATAGCAGAAATGGTGAACTTCATAGCAGCTATTTTATGCCACAACTAGCTATTGAAAGGGTTTCGCCCCCAGAGTTAAATCTGCAAGAAAATATATGCACATTCTGAGCCAAGTTTATCACAGCTGGTCACCAGAAACTATGTTGATTGGTAGAAATTCCTTGTTAAAATCAGTAAGTGGCGAAGTTTGAGACTGGTATTGCATGACTCTGCAGTGACTGAAGCTGCCATCACTTCCCACACAACTGAACGATGCAAAAGCCATGTCAGAGTATTGCTAGCCTGGGCTAGGTCAAATCAATCCTGAAAGCCTAAGCTAAAAAGAGCTAAATCAGCTCAGTGATAGAGATCTGCAATGACTTTACTCCTTGTGCAACCACCCATACAAGTCTGTCTGTCTAGGCGTTTCCTAAAATACTACTCAACTAGAAATAAAACATGCATCTGAATTTGGTAGAGTGAGCCTTTGGCACCTATTGTTAGTACAGATGCACAATCATTCTGGCATGATCACAATCCAACCAACACCCTTTAAGGAATGTCCCAGCCAAGGTTCCTTTTCAATGGGGCATAAGTATGTGTGACTTCCCTCCTACTAGCTCTAGCAGGGAGATTTTTGCCTTATTTGTGTTTAGGTCCAATGTACCTCACAGTGTGAAAGCTAAATATAAATAAATAAGTAAATAAATAAAATTAAATCATTTGGAAGAGAAGAGGAAAACAGTAAAAGAGAAGCATGCCATTACCTCTGTAGACTGTGCATCCACCCCAGTGAATAACACTGCTACCAGATGCAGAAAAACAGATTAAATGAGCTAGTGCTCTTAAGAAAATCGCTATCACAGAGACACATCACAAGACAAGTGGCATCTACAGCACTCTCTGTAATAGGTTTTCTAAGACTGAAGATTCTATGGAAACTGAGACTAAAATATTTTCTTAACTCTTAGAGGTGAGTCTTCAAAGCACAGTTAAAAGGGTAAGGAAGTTTCCTTACTTTTGTTTTAAAATCCAGCAAGGATGAAATGCCTAAACAGAGTGTATATTAGAGAAGAGTAAGTGCAAAAAACAGATAAATGAGTGATTTTCTTCACCACTTAAGTTACGCCTGTGTCTTCATGCTGATATGTGACCTCTCCCAATCTGAACTCCATGAAGCCATCAAATCATTTAGTGGCTCAATAAATAAGCATGTCTACACTCTTGCTGAAAGGTATTTTTTCTTAGAATGTGTCTCTCTCTCTCTTTCCTTCATCTCTGAGGATTATTTTTTTTCTTTTCTGAATGACCTTTTATTATTCACAGGAATAATTGGTGACAAATTCTACTTTGTAATTTAACATGGCATCTGTCTGCTGGCTCAGCTGGGCATTACCAAGATAGCAACATGAGGACATAGTTTAGCTTTCATTTTTAATGACAAGATGCATCTAGCTGAAAGAAAGCAGACTGAGAAACAGTGGGAATCCCTGTGGTTCAAGTCAAGTGAAAACAGTTGCTCTAATAAATTGCCTCCTTGGCCTCTTCAAGACCAAATGGGCCAATTTAGTGACTATCTGGGATTTATGTGTTTGGAGCTGTCCTGTTTCCTTACAATCTGACCAGGACAAGATGTACTGTGATGAGTGACAGATCAGCTGGTCAATCTGAGACGGCAGCGCCCTCCAGCAGACTGAGGGGGCCAAACATGGACCAGTAACATGTCCTTTTGGCACATGTCTGCAACCTGCCTTGCTTCTGAAAAGGGCAAAAAACACTCCCACAACCACCCTGTCTCAGTGTAAGAGGATGATAAATCTTAAACTGCTCCAGCTACCATGCAAGTGAATATTTGACTATGCCCTAACCTTGCATAGCAGGTATAAATGACTATCATGTGAGAAATGAAGAGGGCTTGATTTAGTATGATTTGATCACTGCAGGAGCTTTCCTGGTGAATACCCATAATTGCTTTATCTACCTTTTCCTCTGAGGAGGCAAATCATTGCCCTAAAGGTGTTCCCTGATTCAGTTCTTCTTATGCTACAACCTGCCCCTTTACTGCACCAGTAGCTTTTGACAGAGGATGTTGGCTGCCAGGTTTGAGATGGATACAGCCTGTCCCAGTGCAAATGGTTGCATATGGTACAGGGCTCAGTGTTGTTTCTCACCAGCCTAACACAGCATTGTAATCTATCTGCTGAAAACACAGAGCACTCTGTTGCATATAATAAGATTGAGACCCTAAGACTGTTGTTTCTGGGTAATTTTTGCATTTCTGAAATATTTTCTAAGGGAGTCATGGGCCCCTGGAGAAAGTTCATGTATTTGGTAGCTGAACTGCAGTCTCCTTTCTTTGTCCAGGTCCTATAGAAGTAGAGTAGGAATCCAAGTGGGTTGACAAACTGAGATGGATGGAGCAAGCACCCTTGAGATAAGTGTACTGACCCAGGTCACTGTTTAACCAAGGCAGAGGTGCTTCATCTACAGTCATGCTGCTGACCACAACGAACTGTGGTTCAGGAGCCAACCAACCAAGGTCTCCGTTTGTTTGTTAAGAGCAGTGAGTGAGTGTGCACAGCCGTTTTCCTGATCCTTCGTCAATACCTCTATTTTTCATCCATACTCTGCACTTTCACTGCCAACTGCAGCCCCTGGAGGAATTGGCTGTGTGGTGCTCAGCTGCTGGCTGGGGCAAAACCGCAACAACCAGGAACTGGGCATCTGACTCTTACACTCAAAATTTCATCCTTCCCGTCTTGACAACATCTGTTTCTTTATCTCCTGCCTTGATGCTACTGAGCTGAAAATCCAAATTGCTTCATATTATCTGCACCTTGGCTTCTCCCCCAAGCCTGCATCAATACGCCTCTTAAGGAAAGACACTGTTAGCTCAGCTTCATTCCTGTTGTATTGTCCAGTCCTCGTTATTGTTAAACTCCTGTCATCCATCAAAGCCTATTCACAGTTGAAATCAACAGCAAATAAAAAGAAACAAACAAGTCAGCACAGTACTTCACAGAAGTGGAGCTAGCATGCACAGAGATGGATGAAAAGCCACTGAGCCCCAATAGTGCTGATGGAGCTGCCCTGCAGCTGTTCTGGTTGAGTTACTTCATCACTGCTGTACAAATGAGGATAGATGTCAAACTTCAGCTCTGCTAATGGCAGCATGAACTGCTGCTGTGTGCAGCCTTTACAGCTTGTCCACGGATGTGAACATGCTTGTGGTTATGTTTTTAAACCAAAGGGTGATTGTAAAGTTGCTGTGTACTTCATGCAGATCAAGCCAGAGGTCCATGCTGTGGCAGATGTGGCCTGTCACCACATACAGAGAGAGCACGGAGGGAAGTCTACTCAGATTTATGGTATTTATAAATTCAAGAGATTTGGGGGGAATCTTTCCTTCTCTTATGTGTTTTTATTCCTAGGCCTTAGACTTTCATATCTTTTTTTCAAGCTCAGTACATACATTACTGATGTAATGCTCTCTCCATTTTTCATGTGTTACCACGTCAATGGGGAATATAACTTACAGGTAGACAACTCAAGTTAATACCAGCACCTACCAAGGGCTGTGCAGAATGCTAATTATGGCACAAGCGTAAAATTAGGCAACTCACATGTCCATTTAGCATCCTAGTTACCAAACTGACTCTTTTTGGTGGGCATAGGCTGCATATACATCAGCACCCTGGCAGTACATTAGTATGTTCTTTAGCGAACTCATCCCTCTTTCCTCAACTACCCTGGTTCAGATGTGGAGTGAGTCACGCTATGTGATGAGACTGTTGAGTTGTAGGCAAGAGTTCTTTTGGAGGAAACCAAGCCACAGACTCTGCTACAGGGTCACATAAAATACTTTACAAACCCCAGTGGAAACATAAATATTCAAATCAAGTATTACTCCTTCTGACGCTGTGGTAACATTCAGTCCAGGGAATCAAACTAAATCTAGTCTGACATTAAATCATGGAAATACTTACAATACACATCGAGAGATGTCAGCACTAATTGCTCCCATCCTCTTACCCACTCCTACTGCACAGCTACTTGCTAATGCAAACAGAGGCATCATCCACACAAGGACAACATGCTGAGGGCTTCACAGTTCCAAATATACTGCAGAAACAGATGCAGCGGGGCCTGAGTATGAAGAAATGCCATAGTGAAATGGTGAAAAAAGGCACACAGCTCTATTTTACATCTGTATTTGAAAAGCAGGAGAGCACATAGGTATCAGTAGAGGCTCACTGTGCTGAAATACTCTACAGACATATAACAGGGAAGGCTGGCCTGAGCTTAGCATGAATAAAGCTATCAAAGTGAGCTGGAAAGAAAAAGAACAGCAGCAAAAAGAAATCAGGACAGAATAAACTATATTCCTTTTCTGCAGCACCTCTTACAAAGCAGCAATGCTCTAGGGGAACCCCAGCTGAGATGAATGCAAAGGAAGGATTAATCCTGTGGTAAAGTCACAGGATTAGACTTCTGCCTTTGTGGACTTCTCCAAAGTGCAGAGAGCACAAGAAGTTAAAAAGTCCCAATTTCATTATTACACAATTCTACTGGTTTCAATGCAGTCTTTAGACCTTGTTGGGGGCTAGTTATTGGT
Source organism: Zapornia atra (assembly GCA_013400835.1). Classification (NCBI taxonomy): domain Eukaryota; kingdom Metazoa; phylum Chordata; class Aves; order Gruiformes; family Rallidae; genus Zapornia; species Zapornia atra. The sequence goes on along the minus strand of VZTU01004779.1, from coordinate 13,813 downwards.
TTTGTGGACTACATGGACACCATAGCTCATCATGTGAGAAGGGAAGGGGGCCAGCTCCAAAGAACTTGTGCTGGACAAAGTTAAAACTACTTACAGTATCTTGGCACATATGTTACACTGAAACTTTTTCAAATTCTTCCCCCAGAGCAAAAAATGTCTATCTGAGGGTGCCAAAAAATCAGGAAAACCCAACAGCCAATACTGCTAGAATGATACTGGTGTGTAGTCAGTGACCCCATGTATCCATGTATGTATAGAGGCAGACTACAGCCCAAGCTAGCACTGTTAGCATGTGTCCCTGTCTGCTGGAGCAACAAGTACACAAAGGGCATCTCTGATTCACAGATCCTTTTGCGTAAGTATTCACAACAGCACTGTGAGGTATACACAAACAGGAGCGGTTTGAGGAGACGCACCCAAGATTACAGAGTGAAGCAGCAGCAGAGGGATTGAATAACTGTCCTTATATTGACCAAGGACTGCAGAGCTATTTCAAGCTGTATTATTACATGAGCCACATTTCAAATTTAGTAGGTGCACACAGTGCTGTGCTAGCACAAAAAGCATAATTCAGTGTATTCTCAGTGTGAATGTGTACATTCAACAACGCTATTGGAGATGATATACAAATCCTGTACATCCTTATCCTCTATAGAGAAGATTGTGTAACCCCTGTAATTTTATTTCACAGTTTAGAAAACATTCTACCAATTTAATCTGACTAATCCACCATTATTTATTGTAATTATTGCTATGGAAATTTCAAAACCAATCAAACAGCTGTCCATGTCTAACTACACTTAAGCAAGATTGTCCCCGGAGGTGTCATCAGCAGACATGTTCTTACTTTCTTCAAGGTTTAAGGTTGATGTAGAAACAAAACTGCAGAAATTCTTCCAGACAGAACTCACAGGCTGCCCACACCATGCCCTGCGGGCTGCACCTGTAACCTGACCTCACAGGATAAGCAGTGGTGACTACTGTCTGGCTGACAGTGTTCACTAATAAGATGCTCTTAGTTAAGGCCTGAAATGTTTCTTAGTTACCCTGTCCTCTAGATGCACAGAAGTTCTGAATAGTTCTTTGGCTTCTACCCAAGATGGGATGAGCTCATCCCAGGGATGATGTGAGCATGGGCACACCTTCAGCACAGCAACAGAGGCTATCAGAGAGCAACCAGTGTCTCAGGGATCCCTGGGATGGCAAGGACCTGGCAGCCACCGCCAGCTCATCATCCCATCAGGGACCAGGGCAGCCCCAGCCTTGGCACTGGGCACCATTCTGGGGACAGGGATGGACACTGTGGGGGCTGAAATTGAATACATCCTTCCTGAGCTGTGTCAATCCTTTAAGTACCTGCTGCATTTTCTCCCAGTGGTGGCTGCTTCTCCACAGCACACAGAGCTGCCTCCAGCTGGAAAAGATATTTTTCTGTCTCTGTTTTTATACTTTTTGTACCCTTTCTGCTTTCTTTAATAATACTGATGAGATACCAGGCTGGCAACAGAGAGTGGCTGGTAGAAACGGATCCAAGCAAAGCAAAACAACCTCTCAGCCATGCATATTCTCCCATGGGCAATAAAATGTCTTTGGTTTTGTAGGAGCAGGAGGATCGGATATGCTGACGAGGGACCCGCTGGGACCATGCTCCTGTGAAGGTCCCCAAGACCAGGAGGGTGCAGGGGTAAGTCTCCTCCCACCATGTCTTTGTGGGAAGCACGGGGATCATGCTGCACTCACATAATGCTTGATGGTACCCCATGCTCAGTGGAATGGAACACATCTTCAGGCGCGAGGAGGTGGTGTTGCTGGGAGTAGTTTGCACAGCAGATCCCACAGGTGTAAACTGCATTCACTTGACTACCACAGGGTCTCCTCCTCAATATTTGGCAGCAGTGAAAGTGGAGGTCTTGTGAGCTCTTCTTAAATAATCCCGGCAGTTTACAGCAAGCTGATGTCAAACCAGTGCTTAACCCATCCTCACCATCAGTCAGTCTCCTACACATCTTCCCTAGCACCTTCTCTTCTTCTCAGACCCCTCAGCAGTTAACTGCTACCCCACCTCCCTTCATCTCCTGGACACCTGCAGATAATCAGCTTGAGAAGGGCAAGAGTCTGAGAAGCATTGCTGTCATCTGGTAGTCTGGTGTGGTTGGGTTGTGTGTGGAAACACACCGCTTTGCTGGGAAAGATGTGACGGGGTTATTCCCTTCTCTTTGCCATCCTGGGTGTGATGGCATGCAGCCATGTGGTGCTGTCCGTAAGGGAGGGAATGGGCAAGTGAATTCCATCTTCAGGGCTGCTGACACCACTGGTCAGAAAGTACTTACATCTAAAGACAAAAACAACCATGTTAAAAACTTAAGGCTTCCCCCTTTATCCTAAGTCACACTTGTAAAATACAGGTGCAAGCCTGGATATACAAAGCCCGTATTAACACCTAAATTTACTTTAATCTTTTCTGTTTCTTTAAATCAAATTAAAATAGGCTCTTAAACTCATTCAGATGAAACTTTAGGAAGCAGATTTCAGGCTTCTGCTATGAAAGCAGAAGAATCTTCTCTTAAATTTAGGTCAATAACTTACTCTTTCATTTAGAGAAGCATTTAAAGGTAAAAAAGCAGTGAGTTTGTATCTTCTTTGGGTGTATGAGTAAAAACTGCTGTGAGAAGCTCAGACCAACTAGCTTTAAGATCTTAAACACCATCATGAATAATTCGCTGAAGTCAGCACCTGCAAAAACTTTTTTCTTTAAGGAGGAAAATGTAAATTCAAAACATGTTTTAAAAACCTTTTATCAGATTTTTATTATCGCATTTGCTAGTTTAATTTACCATTTTAAAATATTAAAAATTTTCTCAAAATTGGGGTTTTACACAGTTTTTATTTAAGTGCTAATTAAATCTGAAAGGCGCTGGACCAACGTGATGCTAAAAACACAACAAAACAGATCAGCTAATAAACAATAAATATGAAATTGACCCAATCCGGTTAACAATATAGAATGGACAACACAGCACAGAATTTCATATTCTTGGTTATGAAAAACAATGACCAAATTTAAGTTTAAATATATATAAAACAGCAAATCAACAAGTCCCCAGATGTATCAGTCAGTGAGAATCCACCTCTCTTTAGGTAAATACTTTACAACACAAGCAATCAAAGTAAGGTTCAATTCTATAATGCAAAGCCATCAAATGGAAACTTTCAAGTTATGGTTAAGTCAGATATTTAAATAATTCTGATTGCAGCTGGAGCATGGACTTTTTGTACTGGTCCCTATCAGTGCTCTGCTCAGAGTTGGATCACTTTGTGGCTGCTTGTATGTCAGAAGCAGGACCTGTAGGACTGGTGGGAAAGCTGTGAGCTAGTATTTAATCAGTCCCTAACTTTCTCTGTCTTAAGTTCAGGTCATACTTAAGGAAGTGGGGAAAAAAGTTCAATGGCTGTGGAATGCAACTTGTTTTAACAACACAGTACTTTCAATGTTTGGGAGTGTAACGCCACACAGAACAAAATCTGACAGCACTGTTTTCTCCTTGATTTTAAATAAAGAGGTCTCCGTTTTTTAATAATTACCCCCTACCTCCCCACTGAAGGAGGAGTTTTAATGACAGAACTTTTTATGAGGGAGGCTGACTCAGTGCTGGCACTGATGCAGCATGAGCAAAATCAGCAAAACAGTAGCACAGGAAAGTCAATAAAGTCCATAAGAATATCCTTACCAGCATGAAAGAAAATTAATTCAATCATTGCAAATGATGAAGCACTGATTTTTTGTTGGATTTGTTTGTTGGGTTTTTTTAATAACTTACTAACAGTTTGTGGATGGGAAAAGCCTGGTGTTAGAGGCAAAGACTACAGCTGGATATAATCTCTTCTGAGCTTGCATTTGCTGAGAGGAAACAAACCCAAAACAAGTGTCCTTTCTATTGCTAAGCAGTCAAAGGAAATGTTATTTTCATGGAAGAAAACTAGAAATTTTCAATTAACTCTGAAAAGACTCTATGCAGATGTAGTTGCAACAGTGTTTTATGATACCAAGAGAAAGTAGATTCTCAATTAATAGGAATCAGGAAATAGAACTCCTCATATCTCTGTTATCTTTAACAGCCTATTAACTTCAAGCAGAGGCCTGGGCCATCATTAAGGTCCTTTCAACTTCACCAAGCTATTAGCAAGCAGCAACTTGCTACACCTAGGTCCAGACTGTGGTCTTGACTGTATGGTTCCAGTCAATGCTAACTGCATGGGTTTCAGTAGAACACAGAAAACTCTGAAATCTGATAGGTAATGACATTCACAAACAGCAAAGACAGAATATGAATCCGTAAACAAGTGTTAAACTTGGTCCTAGCCATGAAGCAAAGTAATACTCCCCCTTACAACAATGGAAAGGAGTCATCCTCTTGAAGAGCCACTCCATGTAACATGCTCAGAACTATCCAAGCTGGACCTGTTGCTGAACAAGCTAAAGTTTAGGAATTATCTTGGAGTATTTTATGTTTCTTCCTTCTTTTTTAAATAGCTAAATGCTGCCTCTTCATTTTTTCATTTAAAACACATCCTGTTCTGCCTGCATCTCTTTTTGGAGTGCAGGTTCAGAATACTATGTACTCCATTAGCGAACCTTTCTTGCAGCTTTTGCTCAAAAAGGAGAAATACGTGTGGGAGTACCATAAACTGCAGCTAGTTTTCTTTATTTTCCCACCATCATTACTGCTGACTGGTAACAAGGAAGAAGACGTACATACACACCATTTGGCTTCTCTGTAACACTCCTGTACAGGAGGTTGGGAGATTATCCTGTGGAACAACTCCTAATTTCAACATAAAAGGGTAAGCAGTAGGCCGAGTTTGTCTTGCGGGGAACAGGATGCTGCTGTTTTGCTGGAATATTTTATCAGAGATACAGAACTTCAATTTGCTCTTTCATTGGTTTTCTGAAAGCTTGTATCACCAGAGAACCTAAGTGATTCTGGAAAACTCTGAGATTTATTAATTTCACTGGACAGCTGCTTAAAAAAATAATCCAACAGAGTACAACTCACTCCCCCAATTCTCCCACTCTCCCCACTGCCACAAATGCACTGTGGCCAAAAACTTTACAGGTAACAGAAAATTACTGAGGATTTGATATTTTCATCATTCTGGAGCAGTTTAGACAGAGATAGTATTTTAGCTGTGTGTGTATCTGAACTGTGTGAGGCCAGAGCAAAAAGCCCTGGTCATCTTTCAAAGTGTAAGCCTGCATGGCCTTGTACCCCCCTCCTCCCTGATCCTCAGGCAGTTCAGAGTGTATCTTCCTGCCATACCAGTCATGGAAGGGTGCTGCTTCATTCAGATATATTTATGCAGTAAAAATCCAATGCAAAGTACAAACCTACTTCAAGGAGTAAACCACTTTGTTTTCTGCAGCTCATGCTTTTCCCAGTTAGCTCCCACCAGCTCTCATCATGACCCCCTCCTCCCAGGTCATACTCTCCATCCCTGGTCCTGGCCACAGCTCACATCGTGCTGAAGTCAGCAAAGCTGGGCTGGCTAACGGAGAGGAGGATCCTTCTGAGGTATTAAACTGCATGTCACAGCACACAGCTAAAAGAGTTCGTTTCCACTTATGGTCTCCGCTAATTGCTCTCATGTGCGCCTTCATATCATGGCCAAGGCAGGCAGTGTTGGTCAGGGAAATGATCAGAGCCATTATGTATGACCTCTGGCACTGTAATTTTATTTCTCTGGCTCTGCATGGAAACTGTCAAAGCAAAGTAACACAACTGTCAAGCTGCTGACATCTGTGTAAAACATGCCCACCTGCCTTCATATCCAAGAACAAATACGATTGCCTGCTCTGACAGTATGTGAGTTACACATTAAAATGCACAGCAGTTCCATAGTGCAGTACTGGATTTCCATACAGAATACTGTGGATTTTTAATTAGCAGGGTTACAATCAGCTTGTCTTACCATCTCATTACAGCTTCATTTTGCATGATTTCACTTCTGATGATCGGAAAATGAAGTGAAGCTAAGACCTTAGCTTACAGCAGAGACAGACAGTCCTGCAGGTTGGCCAAAGGTTTAGTCATTGGGCTTGTTCCCTTCCTGATGCTAGAAAGGGACACATCTTTAGGAAGCTGTGATGTTGTTGTTTCATGGGAAAAAAACATTTCTCCCAAGACAAAATATTTCTTCATTGGATATTATCCACTTGCCTCTGACTTTCTGAGAACCTTCACATAGGCTTGGTTTTCTCATGTACACATCTCTGGTACTGCCACACAGCCTGCAGCAAATGGCACATCCCAGGTGGGAGGCTTGTAACACCATTACAATAGCACTGGAAGGAACAAGCACCCAGCCTTGAATATGGGGAGAGCCTGGTAAAATATCTAGAGAAGGCAGCTCAGCTGTAGAAGGTCTGTACTTCAGTGTCCAAAACTCAGAAGATTAAAAGGTATCAAGAATTTACAGGAGCACTCATTAAGGGTGCAGCAATATAAAGGTGGAAGCATGAGGCAAAAGGGCCTGGCTGTTATTGTTCTGTGGATTTTAGTTCCTGGAGGCTGATAAGGTTCCTGGTGTAGGAGTAAAAGCCAAGACAGGATTCCCCTTCTCCATAACTGTCAGACCCTACCTGTGGCAATCCTCCAGGAAAAGATGGCATGACAAAATGTGCCTTTCTGAACTAAGTTGATATTTGGAAATGGAGTAAGCACTTAAAACTGTTTGTTAGCTAGAAACATATAATACAAGCAGGTAAAATTTAGATGGTATTATTTTTAGCAGTTACAGAAATAGTTTTGTGTAATGTTATTTGTTAGCATTTTGTTCCCTTCTTTCTTTCCTGGTATAGAATGTTTTCTGTAACATCTTTTTCTGCTCACCACACTTTCTGGTACCAGACCACACCAGTTCCTCAGCTCTTTGAAAAATCTTCCAGTTGCTCATCATATTCATCATGAGGTTCTTTTTTTGCTATGACTGCAAAATCTTCTAATCCTCATCAGTTTCTACTTTCTTAGAAATCCATGCAGGTGTTTCCAAAAAGCAGCCTGTTTTGACTGCTGCTTTCATTCTCTCTCCCTCTAGATCTCTTTACAAGATCCACCTCTGATCCGATTCCCTTCATATTTTGTCTCTGCTGCCGGTCTCAGGTTTCTACCCAGCTTAGTTTCTGCTAAGTGTTCTGCTGCTTTTACTTCAGTCTAGTCTCCTGTGTCTCCCCCAGGTACCTCCTTCGTTGGACTTTTTCCTGCAGTGACTCTGGTCCCAGTTTTTACTTTAGGGGCAAATGTCTTTGCTCCTCGTAACTCATTATTGCTTACATTTTGACCATATCTATTGGCCAGATAAGAAATCATTATGTTGAATAAGATAAACTTACTAAAGGAAGGCCTGTTTGGAAGCCTAGTTGATGTCTCAGAAAACACTTACGATTCATCTAAGAGCCATGGCATAAAATAATTTCCAGCTCTCTCTGCCATCGCAGTTTTGATGATTAATGGCAACAAACTACTTCTCTGTCATCCTCGTTTGCACAACTGGAAGTTGTAGTTACATTTATAACTCATCCCTCCCAAATATGGAGAAGTTGAGTGCCCACTGAAATTCACTGGACTTGGGTGTTTACATGCAGATATTTAAACATTTCCACGCTGTATATTTTGTAAATAGGCTACACAAACAATTTTACTAACTCTACTGGACTTTCTTTTAACTATAGAGACTAATGTATTTAAGCTGCTGCAGGACAACGCTCCTTTATTCTCTATAGACAACTTTATTCTTTGTCTTGTCATTTTTATTGTTCTAGTGGCAGTGAATAAAACCCTGCATCTGTTCCTCAGGAAGGACTTAATCCAAAGCTCATTGAATGCATTGGAAGAGCCTCCATTGGGCTTTGGATCAAGTTCTTTAGTTCACAAACAAATGCTCTTTGTGAGAATATGCTATTCAAGTACTGTACAGAAGACTTACAGAGGTTCCCTATTCCTAAAATAATGATTGCCCTTTAAATATTTTTCGCTATGCCTGTTTGGTTGGAGGAACAATATGTAACTGTACATAGTTGTTGAAGTACTGTAGTCTGTGATTATCTTCCCCAGCACTTGATATAAATGTTGAATATGTAACACTGTGGTAACAAGTAGTGCTATATTTATATGGCTTTTCCTATGCACGCAGTAATTCAGAAAATATATAGAGATATGCTCCCTGCTCCTGAGGATGTTCAGGCTCAATCAGGCAAGCTGGACACGGGCAAGTCATCTTTCAGAGCTGCCTTATGTTGATGTTATTGATGAAGCTGACTTGAAAGGGGGATTTGTAGAATAAAAGAGGGATACTACTGAATGGGATTTTTTTTTTCCTGCGCTTAGGAAAAGGAACAGACTGAAATGAGACACAAAGCCCACAGTAGGGGAAAGAAACAGGGGCTATTGTGGAAGAGGGTACAAAGAGACTAAGATAAGGCAGGAGTAATCAAAGCAGAAACATTAGCTGGGGTAAGACTGTAAAGAGCTTTAAGTGAAACCTCACAGCTCCAGATTTGCAATGGCCGCATTTTCCACAAGAAGGAGGGCGAGCCGTGAGTCAGTTACGCAGCAGTATCCCCATGAGCTGCGACAAGAAATATTTCTCCCTCACATCCTCACAGGTACGGAATGCTTCTCTAGATGTCTTGTGAAGGGGAGCTAACAGTTGCAGTAAACCGGCGAGAGAGCGTGGTGCCAGTGAAACTTGGCCGGCTTTACCACTGCAGAGCAGCGTAACTTCTTCACGTGGGCGTAGATTACACAAACAGTTACTACTGGGTATTACTCCTGTGACAGAATTGCTAGCAGTAAAATACGCTACACTGTGTGGTAAATTCTGGCTGGGCCACACGTGTTATTTGTAAGCTGACAATGACTAAAACAGTTTATGGAGCCAGTACTAAAACATTACTCACTCAAGGAGTCACATTTAAGTCAGTGAGATTACTCATGTAGCTGGTTGCCGATCGAGATCTTGACTAGCTATTCTACCACATAATAAATGTGCGTATATGAGATTGTTAGTCAACTGAATAGCTTGAGAAAATAATTTTTAAGTTCATACAACATTGTTATTTGAGCTCCCTAGCCACAGCTGAGGTCCCACTGTGTTCTGCAAACATCCACTAACAGGCAGATCCTGTCCTAAAATTAATCAACTCATATAGACAAAAAAAGGAAAGTGACTTGCCTCCAGTCACATCACAGGTCATCAAGCAACGCCAGGAATAGAACAGGCATCTCCAGTCAGTTCCCTACCAGCAGCTCCCTGCCTCTGTAATACTCAACATTTCATCCCCGTACTGAATATAAAGCATTTATGAATGTGACCTCCAAACTTCCCACAGCTCTTCTGCTAACTGACTGATGGATCTCTGCATTCATTAGTTTTATAAAGGCACTGAGAATTCACAGAAGTGTCGTTTTCATCTCACACACATTACCACAAGTCAGTGCATTCCCTCATCTGCATGTTTTTTCTGCAGTCAGAGAAATAACCAGAACCACAAGGAAAAGAAAACTAATCTAATCACAAAATTTCTGACAGCTAATCTAAGACACTTAAAGAAAATGCATCCCAAGCAAAACTCATGTTTCTGCTCAGTGAAATTCAGCGTAGAGGCTGCCAGATCAGGCATCTCCTTTCAGGACTGCTTTTCATTTTATAAATTTTATAAAAATGCCTCATTATCACAGTATATCCCTTCTTTTCTTTATTCTGCACTGCTCTCAGCGTCTTTGGGAGTTTGTAGGGAACACTGTGCTGGGCTGTAAAATAGCAGCCTTTAAGAATTTCTTCTTAATAGGAAGAGGTATCCCATTTGAATTATTCTCCATTTGAAGATTCATCACATAACAGTTAAAATATTTGCCTCTCAAACCAGGCTCCAATATGCTGACAAAGTCCCAAAGCAAAGACTCTGAGTAACTCCTCTGCCTCCTGGATAAAGCAGTAACAGCAGATATGGATATGGCTTCACTCTCTTCTTTCCCTAGTTCTCTCTCCCCTCTTCCAAACATCTCTGTTTTTCATTTCCTTCTCTTTATCTCCCCATCCTGAGCTGTTCTGTGCTTCTTCCCCTTCCTAACTCCAGGCACTCTTTGTTGGCAATGGCTCTGTCCTCTTTCTACCCATGGAAGACAACGCATCTGTACAGAGGCAGATTGTAAACTAGGTCAGCTTATGTGGCGGAGAAAAAAAGAGTAGAAATAAGAGCCTTTTTGTATAATAACAAGGTCTCACATAAGCTTGTGGCCCAGTTGTCAGAGGTGTTGAATGCCTGTGGTTCCCAGTGACTTCAGCGGCACTAGTTCTCTTGTCCACAGGCTGTGTATATAGAAAAACATCCTTGGTTTGCAGCCCTTCAGGGACACCACTGCAATTCCCTGCACTTTCACAAGGGTGCCATACTAGCTTCCACATCTGTTTTTGTTGGGTTTGCCTACATGTTCAGCACAGCCTTGGGATGCACATCAGTCCCTCCCTTAGAGGAGGAATGAGGCAATACCAGGGGTGACATATCCCTTTTCAGTTCACATAAAGCAGGCCTAAAAGGGAATGGCAGGTGAGGAACTGTCATTCGAGAGTTAAAACCAGCTACTCTTCTTGACAAATATTGGGCTAATATAGATGATCTTTATACTTTCCTACTTTCAAGAGTCTTTAAGGCAATACTGACTAATACTGTAATTCATTATTTAGATAAAGGTATTTTAACTTCACAGTAAAAATCAGAGAAGGCCGCACTCTGACAAAGATTAATTCCTTTGCCCCCCTACCTGAAGCCTTCTGTTTGTCTGTAAAAATATTATAGAGGATTAACAAAACACATCTTTAAAACAAATGTCTAGATACAATTTTCTTCTGTTGTTGTAGCTGTTGAAAATGAAAATTAGAAGCAATAGGCAAAAACCATTAAAATATACACAGTGAAGTCACATTTGATTTTCTCTGATATTAGTTATGTGCTACCTAATTAATACTAAGTAAATGCATCCCTGTCATAAGAAAAAAAAAAAAATCAAACAGTATCAGTGTCATTTGTGATACTGCTTTATCTGATGGAGCAAAATCTGTGCTGCAGCCATGCAGTTCTGTCCAGTCCTGTATGAGCCCAGTAAGCAGGGGAGGAGCATAAGGTAACTGTTGGAACAAAAGGGCAGAGGGGTAGGAACCCAGGAAGAGGACCTCTGAAGTTCTCCCTTTGGCAGGGTAACATCTTTGGTTGCTATGAATATCACAGATTTTTACTCTACAGTGCAGTGTTGCCAACCTCCAAAACTTCAGGCCTTCAAAAAGCATGAGACTGAACAATGCTTACTTTGGTTACATTTCTGAGGCCTGAAGGGGATGGTTCTTCATGGTTCTGAAGTTTTCTGCAACTAAAAAAGATTAAGTTATTTTCCTCTCTTCCTAATGGTAGCTGACTTACTCTCTCAGCTGCAGTTTCTAAAAACCCAACACACAGACCATACCCCTCACCCTCTATCTCTCCCCTCCGTGGCCCCACACTGCCATTCAGGTGGCACAGCTCTCTGTGAGAGGATGGACTCTTAGACCTGTGGGGCAGGCTGGGGGGTGTAAGTGGTGACACCCATCCATGCAGCTTCTTCAGGGAGGTGCCAGAGGCGCAGCTTTTCCTTGCTCCCTGCCGGCTCCCTGCAAATGGAGCTGTACTGCGGTTCTAGCACACGCCCTGTTCAGCTGCACCCTATCCTGGAAGGTCAAAGGCTCCTGTCTTTGGGCAGGTAACTGAATTGCAGACATTCCTGGGAACGTTCGTTCCTGGGTGGTGCAATGAAATATCCCTGCTCGGAGATGGTCTCCCTTACTCCTTCCCGTGCCAGGTGCTAGTGGCAGGTAAAAAGTATGCATTAAAAAAAGGCTAGTGTCAATCCAAAGAATTTACAGCAGAGCATGAAAGAGAGAAAACAGATGGCTGCAGATACAGAATGGCAAACAGCTCCCTGGGTCAAAGACGTCGGTGGGGTTTTGTCTGTACCACACTCTTACATGCTTTCAGACACCTCCATTTGCAAACATGGTCATGGCCACATATAGTTCATTACCATGATGGTTTCTTACTTAAGTTAACAGCACCAGTTTACAGGTCTGCAGTTACATATGTATGCATCCATGTCCTTATACCACCAGCTTTTATTATGAGCCTTTTCACCATTTAGGTAGCAATCTGCCTGTGTGTGAGCATCTGTGCCCTGAAGTTCTCACCTGAGGATGCAGTAGCTGAATTACCAACAGCAGCAAGTAACTCACATTTAAAACACTGGCACTTGAAGATGGAAAAGTGTCAAATATGACACTAAACTTCAATGCAGACCCTGGAGAACTAGAGGTTAGCAAACCTTGTGCCTGTACTGTGCAAATACAGGGATGATAATTGGGTTAGAACTAAAGGACACCTGGATTAATGCAATCTGTCTGAGAAGAGTCAACATTGCTTCTGTAAAGTCCTGCCTTAAACAAACCTCTTGGAGGTCCCTGAAAGGGTCAACAAAAATGTGGATAAGTGTGATCTAATTTCCATATCAGGCCGGGTTTCTAAAAGACTCTTGACAAAGGCTTTTGAGGAGACTAAGAAGCGATAGCAGTGAGAGGGAAAGCCCTGCTATAGCTCAGTAATTGCCTAGAAGATAAAATGCAAAGTACAGGAATAAATGACCAGTTCTTACAATGGAGGGAGGTGCTGGATGGTGTGGGGTTCTGTGAGGGTCAGTGCTGGGACGTGTGCCGTTCCATGTACTCATATTTTAACTGGGAATGGAATGAAATAGCAAAATAGCAAAACTCATCGTTGACATTAGTTTACTCAAGTCAGCAATAAGAATGAAGACCATGAAGAACTGCACAAGGACATTATGAGGCTCATTGGAGAATATAACAAATTCAGTACAGATAAATGTGAAATAATGTGCATGGAAAAACAGCCATGTAAAATGATGGTCTCTGAGCTGGCCATTGTATGAATAAAATCCCATGGCTATGACAGCTCTATGGAAACATCAGCTCTGTGCTCAAAAATTTCTCATAAAATATTGCAAAGAGAAAGACATCAGTGGGCCACTGCATGAACCCATTATTTGCCCACGTCTTAAATACTGTGTATTTCTTCATCTCAAAACCAGGATGTGTCAGATTAGGATGATGTTCAAGAGGGCATCAAGGATGGCAAAATGCACAGATCAGTCTATGGAGAAAGGTCCCCATAAGCAACCTACAACTTTTCCATCAGGAGAAGGAATGAATGATGTAAAAAGGATTACAGTCGAGGTCTGCAAACCCATGTGCAGCTTCAGGAGAAGGTTAGGAGCTTTTCCTTATCTCCAGCATTGAAGCTGAGAGGATAATTAAGTCTGTAACGAAACCAAAAACAAAAGGCTTGGGTTCTTCTCGGGAGGGGTCGCAAACCTATGGAAATCCTTGCCAGAGCCTACTGGGAATGCTGCAAGCGCATTTGCGCTGAAGGGGACATTGAGGAAACGCAGGGAAGTCAGCAGTGCTACCCAAAATGTATTAACAAAACAAAACAAAAGCGCCAACCCACACCAATAAACCGAAAGAGGGGAGGGAGGAGGGGGAGGGGTAAGACACGGCACGACAGGAGGGGACGACAGGAGGGGACGACAGATACACAACCCAAAACAAAAGCCCGAGGCAAAAACCCCAACGATCAGCCCAAAATCACCCCGAAACCCACGGCTCAGGAAGTCCCCGGAGCTGCCATCCCGGGAGGCGGGCCGCGACACAGCCGGGGCCG
>VZTU01004778.1:84394-138079 GCA_013400835.1 Zapornia atra | reverse complement strand
GCTACACAAAACTGCAACACTGGTATTCTTTCCCTCCCATGTGTTGACCACACCACACAGCAAAATGTTGTAGACAAACTTGCTGAGGGTGCACTCAATCCCACCATCAATGTCTCTGGCAGATGATAAAGAGTGGAGTGCCACTCATCACTTGTCTCCATTTGGATACTGAGCTGTTGACTGCAACTCATGGAGTGCGACCATCCAGCCAGTTCCTGATCCACCAAGTGGTCCATCTGTCAAACCCACGTCTCTCCAATTTAGAGACAAGGATATCATGTGGGACAGTGTCAATATATCATAACACAGAACTATATCCACCTTGGACAAGAAGTAAAAGGATAATTACACTAACAAATGACATCATTTATAGAGAACCCACAGCACGAGAAGCAAATGGAGCTGTGTACATTTCCCTTCTGACACATATAAGTATATAGAAAAATAAGACTTCAAGGAAGAAAGATGTGTTTCACAGCTTCATAGAGCACACAGTGTGGCAGTGCTGTGACACACATCTTCTGTCTGCTTTTCTGCAGAGAAAAATTCCAGTTAGGAAAATCAAAGTGAAGAAGTCAGTCAAAGTTTGTTTTTTTTTTTTAAAGTGTAGTTCTACTGGAAGGTGTTGCAAACAGATGTATGCACTGTTCTAATAGGTCATACCTCTCAGAGATAACTCTTCTGGGAATATAATGTGAGCCAGAAGACTGTCAGGCTTTCAGAAAAGTCTACAGCAGTGCAGGAAGTGATGAGATTAAAGTCTTATGGTTGAACTTTATTCTAAGGGAGAGTGCAGTATAATAGAATTTTTTACACAACTCATACTTAGGACAGAAAAGTTTGTCATATGACCTGCAGTGTAGTAATATTACAGTTAAGCCATTTTTAAACATAGAGCATTCTCACCTTCAAGCTACTGTTTTAACATTATTTTATTAACTGTGCTGCCTGTTTACCTTTATGATATGAAAAACAACAGAATTTATTATCCTAAGGGTGTGATATCAGGGTGACATAATATTTTAGTCACAAGGAACAGGGACTAAACAGGCAGTGACTTGTAGAACACCTTTTTCTCTTGGGGTTCTTTTTTTGTAAGTTAATGATTTAATAGCTGTCTAAGTAACAGGGAGTGAAGTGGTTTGTGGTATGATTCAGTAAAATCTTAGAATGAGAACTAGAAAAATATTCTAAGTATTCTAACTGAGTCTGTTTCACAAATTCATCTCACAGATGTGGCAATTGTTTCCAAATAATTTAGCACACATCAGAATCCCGATAACCTGCTTGTTCCATGACTTCATCTGCAGGGCTCAGTGTTGTACTACTTGAAAACTTCATGAAAATCAAAACAGTAAGTATGTACTTATTACAATTAAACAGCCATCCCTGGAGGTAATTGAAGGGCTGGTATATGCACTCCACAATTCCTTCACAGCTATAAGAATTGAGTTACTACTCTAATAGTGCTATGAGGATCATTTTGAAAGAAACAAAATAGATTAATGGAAAGAGAAGGAAATGTGGGATTCAGGAGTACACCATTATAATAATTTAATTTTTTTCCTGTTCATTAAGTACAAATCTGAACAGTGCCTAACAATTCACACAGTGGTTAAGTCAGGTGATTTTAGAAGGAGCAAGAATTAGTTCACTGAAAAGGTGTAGTTACTTCAATTTAAATAGAATTTAACTTTGATTGAAGTGAAGTCTTCTCACAGCACTAGTGTGAGCAAGAAGAGAATGCAGACAGGTTTTGTTTGATTTTTAAGAGGAAGCTCTTGAGAAGTATTTAATACATAGTACGTTATTTCTTGGTCCAGCTGAAGAAAAATTTTCAGTTAAGAAGACTGTAAGAACAATAACTCATAATCCTAAAAGTCTTTCAGCATAGGCATTACCTAAGACATCGCTGAATTTTAACTGTGCAAAAACTCTGGTAACCTCATAAGAAGATAATTCTATAAAAGGTGGGGTTTTTTTTTATTTTGAAGGAAGAAATCTTTTAGCCTTCATCCATAAATAACTTCACAGTCCACTTTTCAATTCCCATAAAACTAACTTTTAACTGAACAAGAAGAATCTGTAATTTTGAGAATGTGTTGTTCTTTTGTAATAAAAAGGTTGAGCACTTGCCTGAACTGCAAAGCTCATCTGCAGCTTAGCTACAGAACTGTAAACTACCCCTCTTAAATGCAGAGACAAATCAAGGTTACCAAGGCATAGAAGAGAAAGGGGTTTAATAGCTTGCCATGAAGCATTTTGGAACATCTAAACAACATTCCAATAAAGCATTATTATATTTAAGGCACAAATTTCCTACCACAAGTTTTTTTTCTTCTAGTAAAAGTTTTCATTGATAATAGGAAAACCATTGCCATTTGTATTTTCAAGGACAGTAAGCACTCATCAGGAGAATATGGTCTTCCTTCACACTTATTTGACTTATAATACCTTGGTTTTTAATCACTTGTTATAATATGATTGTTGAAAACAATCTTCTTCCTTTTCTTTTTCCCCAGAAGTAAATAATACAGCTTTGCAACTGAAGTATTTGCAGAACGAGATTGACAGCTACTATAAAACATTCAAGGTCAGGCTTGATGGGACTCTGAGCAACCTGATCTAGTGAAGGTGTCCTTGCTTACTGCAGGGGGGTTCGACTAGGTGACCTTTAAAGGTCCCTTCCATCCCAATGCATTCCATGATGAGTCAATGATCATTAAGCATAGAGTTATTACAGGATTTTTTTATTTAAAGTTTTCTCACTGCACATTTGAGCTTTTGATAAAACAATTTATGTAGATAGACTGAAGGGTAAATCTACCCATATTGGTCCCATAAGACAATGGACACCTTAGCAAATGCATTAGACAGTTAAACATAAATGTTTTGTCTTTGAAGAGGCCCAATGAATAATGTCATTGGCATTTAAATTATCTTTGCCATAAATTGAAAGATCCAGCAACTGAACGAGATAGATGTTGTTTTGCTGCTGGCTTTACACATTTATTCCAAATCATGAAACTAATTGTTTCTAGCTGAGCCTCTGCAGACTGAAAGCAAAGCTGCCTCTTGCATTTTTTTTCCTATCCATCAAACTACCCATGCACAGCAAATTATAACTGTTCTGCTTCACGTTCTCAGAGTTTATCTGGCTTTAGTGGATGTCACAGTAAATAGTGAATGCACACACAATCCATTTGTTTTAAAGAGGGTTAGCAGAACACAATCAGGATTTTTACAAAGGAGTTTTTTAACATGCAGCTACTTAATTTTGGGCAATGTGATGGTTCAGCCCCAACCAGTGGCTGAGCACCACACACCGCTCACTCACTCACTCTCAGAGGAGAAACAGACAGAGCCTCCATGGGTTGGGATAAGGACAGGTTACTGACAAAATCACTGTGAACATAGAACAATAACAGCCAGTTACACTCACACCCAATGACAACACAGAGTCCCTTACCAAGCTAACAAGAGTGCCACCTAATGCAAAGACTGACCAACCAACCCAACACCCCAGCCACACTCAGACTGCCCTAGAGGCACCTTCCCCAGTCAGCTGCTTTTATGGGGAAGTGATGTCAGGTGGTGTGGAAAACAGCCCAGGTAAACTCAGCTCACCTGTGATGGCTGCATAGGGAGGTTGATTCTGGCCTGGCCAGAACCAGAAGAGGCAATTGTAAGGACTCTAAAGAAAATGTTAAAATGGAAGAATCTTACAAAACTGCAGCATCCTAAATGCAAGACAACAGGCAAGTGATACTAAACTCTTTCAATATGCTGTGAGGCAGCACTTGTCGGTTGGCTTCACCACTCACAGGGGTTCTTCTCCCCCTTCTTTGGGCTTTCCAGGTGGCCACCTCTCCCACCGGTTGCCATTAGCTTCCAACTGAAGATTCTATTCTGCACTCCCACTTTCCTCCTACCACTCCAGGAGCTTGAGCACTACCAAGCATTTCCTTACACCTACTATATGATAAACTTGGTGGTACAAGGCTCAGCACTTCTTGGCTCATCCCTTAAAAACATGCATTGCTCCTGACCTGGTGATTGATGATGGTTTCACCTCTTGCTTGTGCTGTCCTCAAAATTTGTGGTTATTAATGCATAAGGTGGTGACAAACCCTTCCCCGCCTTTCAGTAAGCTTCCCCAACCCACGGACCACCTGCTAACTGGCTGTCCTAATACACCATTTCAGTTGTCCCAACTGCAGCTATCAAGCCTTCTCCTGTCAACCTTTAAAACAGCAAAAGTCATACTTTCCTCTAAATGCTATCACAAACATGAGTTACTGTCAACTTGGTGTGTTCTGGGTCATCAGGCAGTATTATTTTGCAACGCTTTTAGCACTTTAATGAAATGCACTGAATTTTACCAAGCCTCATTGCTCTCAAGGTCGTGATATAGTTATAGCTGCTTTCCCCCAAGGTATAACTGAGGAAGAGTTTTTGTTGTCCAAAGGCTCCCTAGACTGCAGTCAGCAGAAAAGATTTCAGTGTCTTCTACTAGATCAGACTTTAACTGGAAGGAAATTAATGGATAAAAGTTAATGTGGGAAGGCTTTTTCTATCTTCTTATAATAGTTGTTATATAAACTCAACTCCCATCTCATTAACTGCCTTAAGTTACAATATAAATACAAATATTTGATGGTGGAATGTTATTATCTTATCCCTTCCTGAAATAAGTAGATTGTGTGATACATCACTGTCCACTGGAAAGCACTAACTGCTGTTGTGGAGGAAATTAATTGCTTAATTCTACTCTCTAAGCTGCAAGCTAATTAGCAGAATAGCTCTAAGCATTAGTTACAGGCTCTACAGTATTTCTTTGAAATGTCACTCACTTTATTCAGTAGTGGGAGGTGCACTATATGTTCCTATAAAGTTACAGTTACTCCCAAGAATAAACACTCAACATGAAATAGTATTTGAGAATGGAAGTGTAACTGGAGATATTCTCTCCAGATGATTTCATATCAACTAAACAAATTGTTCATGCAAATGATCCTAATCCCAAGCTTAATTGTACCTGTCTTTTGGCAAATGTTTCAGTACATAAACACAGTATAGACACGTAATGCAGAAGGTAAATTATTCTGTGGTCTCAAAGGAAAGTGTGCAATTCATTTGGATCACACGTAGGATGTCATGAAATATCAAAAGTTCAACAAATGATATGATGTGACTCATCAGATCACCTTTCTTTGGAGAATACTGTTAATAGTATCTAAATAACACAGTTAATTCTCCAGGATTTAACCACTGTGTGTTGATTCCTGTTCTTCAGTAACCCTCCAGGTCACTACTGTTCATTGCCATGAGACTTTGAACAATATAAAAACTTTATAATCTTGGCAAATGTTGCCCAGCACATGCACCAGCAATAAAATTAATCTCCTGTGTACACTTTTCCTGCTGTGGATAGGACTGCAAAAGTTATGCTAAAAATTTTTTGGAAAAGCCATGTGTCAGAAATAGATGAAAATCAGGTATAGTTATTTCAGCACTAAAATGAATTCAGACAAATTCACATCACCTTCACTTCAATTCCATGTTAAATCAGAAGAGCTCAAATTCAAATTCCATCAGTTCATATTTTTAAAACTTTCACATGATTTTGTCTCTATATGGCTAATTTCTTCCCTGCCCTACATTTCAGAAATATTTGCATACCTGCTTTCTTCTTTCTGTATACTGGAAACCATTATCTGTAGACCACTGAATTTTCTCCA
Source organism: Zapornia atra (assembly GCA_013400835.1). NCBI lineage: Eukaryota > Metazoa > Chordata > Aves > Gruiformes > Rallidae > Zapornia > Zapornia atra. The sequence goes on along the minus strand of VZTU01004778.1, from coordinate 132,338 downwards.
AACTTCTGTAAATTTTTGTCCACAGAAACTCTTACATGTTTTTGTTTCCTGTACCTAAATAGAGCATGCATATTAAGGGGAACAGCCCCAAACTTGACTGCAGGCCAAATAGCGCGACATCTTTGGCATTAATGGTTAAATTTGTCAGTATAGCTGATGGCAAGTCCAGAGTGTGCCTGTGCTACAACAATGTACCCTAAAGACACAGTATTTTGTGTGGACTCTCAACTGGCTCTCACTAGATCTAGTTTCACATTGACACAAGTCACAGAATATGATGATGGTACTGTGGACAGTTTTAAATGTCTGATTTCTAAAATAAGGAGAGGCATGCCTCTTCTTCCTTCTGCCCACTGCTGATCTATAGGCATTGTTGTAAATAGGGCTGCAGAATATGGGTACATCTGTTCCTATAAATGAGCTGAGATAGCTGGAGCCTTAATTTCATACTGGTTACTTACAGTCACAGAATCACAAGGTTGGAAAAGACCTTTAAGATCATCAAGTCCAACCATTCCTGTTTTATGCTAAACCATATCCCTAAATACCTGATCTGCCCCTTTTTTAAACACATCCAGGAAAGGTGACTCAACCCCCTCCCTGGGCAGCCTGTTCCAGGCCCTGACAACTCTGTCAGTAAAAAATTTTTTTTCTAAGAAGTTCAATGTGACTGTTCCCAAATTCCATAACTTGTTTTAGACATTAGCTTTGTGTCCAAGTGTAAAAAAGGTAAGTAAGTCCTATGCCATATAGTTTTAGTACAAGGGGTGTTTCGTGGGACCAAATGCTCACAATTAAAAAAAAAAAAAAAGACATGTTGAGACATGGTTATTGGCAGTAAAGCAGCACCATGGAATGTGGCACAGCCTACACCTCACTGCTGTACTTGGGACACTGTAAATGCAACCGGAGGCACTCCCTATCAAGAGTTTACAGTTTAAATATGGACATTTTCTGGAAATAAATTGTGATTCTCTTCTGCTGAGAGGCTGGCTGGACATTAGGTGGTGGTGGCTTCCAGGAACTCATTCAAATGGGCACAGGAAGGGAACTTTATTGCAAGACAGCTGTAGATAGAGGAAGGAGACTGCACAGACTTATTGCTGTGAAAGTTATGCTTCTGGGATGAGTTTATAGAAAATCTTCTTTGATGCCATTTCTGCCTTTGTGATAATTAGAATATAATTCTAATAGATGAGACAACAATATCAAAGCAATTGAAATAATTAGAGGATAGCTGAAACTCTACTGCATGGCCCAGGCACTGTATTACTCATGTCACCACGGTTTGCACTTTTCCCACTGGGAGTATGTTAGCTGATGAGAAATTGCTACTGGTTTGGTTATTTCCTTCTTTATAGGTAGCTCCATACCAATGAAAGTATCAGTACCAATGCATTGTGACCAATTTCTCTGAAACTTGCATTTGGAAGGAATTTGCTGCTTTAGGGTTAAGGAAAATCAGATTTATTTATTTATTTGTTTATAATTAAGCTGGATGCTTGGGCATGGTTGCTCTTCCTCCATTAAACAAACTTGAATTGATCAGTAAAGGCCACTATTTGAGAAACGCAACGCAATCACTGAAAGGACAGAAATATAAAGTGCAAAAAAACCTCAACCAAAACCCAAACCAATAATGTCACAGCCAGACATTTTTATTAGAAGAAAACAATGGTTCAGTCAGGTATCCCAATGGGTTATTGTTATTTTCCCTAAGTAGTTCATTTAGTTACTAACATTTTATAGTATTTTCAAGAGAGAATTTGTTCAAATTACAGGTCTTCCATTTGATCCTGAAACCAAAGGGATTGAACAAGATGTACTTTTTGGACATTTTAAAGCTCTTCATTACCCTCAGTGAAACAAGGTCCCTTTAGACTTACATTCCCTGCCGGGTGCTGTGTTACAAGGGATTGTAAAATGGTAGAAATCTTAGATTGCTTCCATAGAAACTCATATAGTGGCAAAGTTCCTGATTTAAAACCCTGACTTCAGCCTTACCAGGGCCACATAGACATGCCAGCTCTGCTGAAAGGGAATTCTGCACACCTATCTGCTAGCAAAACCTGCTATTTTTAGTCTTTTTCCATCCTGTGGTCATTCATGTGTTCAGACGGATAGTAAACAATTAACAATCATGTCTTAATTGTGCTGGGTTGAGCCTGGCCAACAACAAAGCACCCACCAGCCACTCGCTGAACCCCCACCCCAGCAGTATGGGGCAGAATCAGAAAAGCAAAAGTGAGAAAAACTCCTGGGTTGAGATAAAGACAGTTTAATATGTGAAGGGGGGAAAAAAAGAAAAGAAAGAAAGAAAAAAGGAAAAGATGACATAAAGGCAATCACTTGCTACCTCCCACCAGCAAACCAAAACCAATGCCCAGCAAGTCTCCAAGCAATGGCTGCTTTGGAAAAGGCTACCCCGGTGTTACTGCTGACCTAAGGATGGAATAGTCCTTTGGCCAGTCTGTGTCATCTGTCCCAGCCATGTCCCCCATCAGTCTCCTGCCCACTCCTAGCCTCCTCAATTTGGGGGCAGAGTGAGAAACAGAGACAGCCTTGACACTGTGCAAGCACTGTTCAGCAATAGCTAAAACACTGGAACATACTTACTGCTGTGTTTGCCGCCAGTCTAAAACACTGCACCCTACGGGCTGCTGGGAAGAAAACTAACCCCATCCCAGCCAGGCCCAGTACACTAATGCATTTAGACTTTGACAAAGCCAGCTCTGGTGGGGAACAGGACCGCAGAAATGCATGCTACACCCAGAGAAGTTGCATCTTCCAGCACACTCCTTGTGGATCAAAAATAAGAGAGACTGCTTTAGTGTGAACACTTACCTCTCGCATTTTATAAGGTTAGTGAAGTCTCACATCCTGCTCAGGTTTCTGTCTTAGGCACAAATGACCACAAAGTCAGGTTCCAGATTTTCAGCTGCTATAATTCTGCTTGCCTTGTTCCTCAGCTGTACTTCTCACTGAACTTTTAAAATCAAGTGCTTCTCGTAAAATGAAAAAAACAGCTTTGTGCTTTTTTTCTGGAATAGTAAAATTACTATTTTTACCACAAAATTCTCTCATGGTCTTGACTGAAATTAGACCAATGGAGCTCAGTATTTTTCAGGTTCTGTCTAGAATAGGTTTAAGTTCACATTTCCTACAGGTACTTGGCAGTCCTCCATACCTCATGACAGTTGAATCGCTAAAATTAAATCATTGTGAAACTGCAGTGAATTAAAGCAAATCAAAGCCTCTTGGGGTCTGGGCATTTACTACTTCTTAAAAAATAGTTTTACTTGTACAAGCATTTTCCTACAGTGAAAAGACAGGGGAAAAAAACCCAGCCCGCAACTCCAAGCAGTCTAGGAATTGGGATTTTAAGAAAAGTTAGGGGAAATCCCTAATTATCATTTTACTAAAGCTGTATTAGAACACATGTGAACAAAGGGATCAAGTCAAGCCTGCCCAGGAAAGCTTAATTCTAATATTTCTTACAATAGGAATGCTTGATTTTGCAGCTTTGGTGTTCTTTCGAAGATAGTTTTTCTTCTGCCTTGTAAAACCTGCCCTGTTGTCAATATTAGCACAGCCCCTAAAGTTACGCAGTTGTGTTTGGTCTTCTGGAAGCAAAGCAGGGCCTGCTAAATAATAGATTGTTAACAATAAGATGCTGGGATAATTTGTCCACAGAGGAAGGAAATGTCAAACAGCAATGTGTTTGCATATAATTATGTTACTGTCTTTCAGAACATCCTTATGTGTGCAGTGTTAGGCACAGTTAATTAAATAAATCTGCTTATCTAATTCTCTCTGTACTTTGAGGTCTGCTTTAGTGCCTTAGTCCTAGGGGCAAGAGGACAAGAGAAGAACAGAGGCAGGTATATACTTTTGCCCACACACGTAGACAGCACTATCAGGAGGTGCTTTCAGTGTGCAGTAAGATCAGCATTAGTTTTCCAGAGAAATCTCCTTACAAACAACTCTTTAATAACATGAGTAAAACCCCAGGGATGAGGGAAAACACAATTCTGAATGTAACTCATATTTCTGAAATGACCTAACATTGAAAAGCAGATCAATTTCTTTGGAAAAAAAAAACAATTAACCCAGATCATTTAGGGGCTGGGTTAAGTGCATGGCCCCACAGAGCCTGCCCAGCTGAGCAGGGCTGCAGAAAGGATGTACCATGAAAATGGTACGCCATGGCAGGACAGCCTCCGCGGCCCAGAAGAGGTATGGCTGGGCACTTACCTCCCCTGGTTCTCTATTGTATATTCCAATCCTATGGCCCTGTTCCCAAATAACTTACATGATCACAGTGTTTATAAGCATGGAGGGGTGAGGTATAGCTGCATGTCGGTAAATTGGAGTACTGACCCCCGAATTAGACAGTAGAGGCATTTTAGGTGCAGAGAGAAATCTGCAGCACCTGTTGTAGGCAAACAGGGAGTGCTGAATATATATAAGCAGACTTATCCAAAGGCTGCCTATCATAGGGCAGGCCACCCCAAGTGAGGCCTCTCTAGGTTTGCTGTAGAGCTTCTAGCTTAGGTAGCTAACAATCATCATTTCATTTCTCGGTGACGGTGATTCCCCAACTTTACTCCTATCCCTGCCGAGTCGGTGTACCTGCCAGGAGCAGCACAGGGTTACCACGATCCTTCTTGGGGGTGAAAACCTGCCCGTTTCGGGCCGTCCGTGCCTGTACAGGCGGCGGGAGAGGGAGAAGTCCCCTCTCTTGTGTGTTACCCCCCCCAGCCTCCCACCACCACATCCCGGGGCGTGGCGGGGGCGCTTGGCAGGGCTGCGGCTGCCCCCTGGTGGCGGCGATGAGGCACAGCCCGGCCGGCCCGGCCCCCACAACCCCCCACCCCCCCCAGCCCCCCGCCGCCGCCTTATTTTGCCGTAAGAGGGGGCACAATGGAAAGGGGGAAACCCGACCGTATAGAAACGTCAAAGAACCGCGTCCAGTGTGATCCGAGAACAGACGTTGGTAGCTGGAAGCGGCAGCGGTGGGTGAGGTGGGTAAGCTCCGCGCAGCAGAGGGTCCCCTCGTACACCCCGCAGTGACCCACGGCGGGAACGTGGGTCAGCGATAGCAGCCAAGGGCACTAGAGAGATGAGGATTTAGGAGTCACCCCAGGAGCGCTCGGGGTGTCACCGTCAGCAGCACCTCACAGCGCGACCTCCGCATTTCCCAGCTTCTCACCATAAAAGCGTAGAATATTGTCTTAGAAACCTCGGCCCTTTTCTCAATTCACTGTAAAGTTTCAGGAAAAATGCTTTCTTCATAATTTACTTTTATGAAAATTACTTTTCTGGCTTTAAGGACTTTTTGAGGACGTGATAATTTTGCTTGCTCTTCAGGTGGCCCAAAATATTTTTGTGGGCCCTGTTGCAATAGTCACTGTATGTGCTTTCCGTGTAATTTTTGACTGCGAAAACTCACCAGGCATTAGGCTGTGATTATCTTTACATGCCAGTCAGTAGCATTTCATTGCTACCTGCTGTGCCTCTGTGATTTCATCCTAAGCCTTTTATCTGACCCATGTCTAGGATTTTCTACATGATAATACAGAAAATTCTTCATGCTACTTGTCACATAAGTAAGATAAGACTATGGATTCTAGTTTAACATAAATGAGCACCTATGATAAGGGAAATTAGATTAATCTAGCTTGAGTTGTGTTGAAGTCACAGGACATGCTTTCCCGAGACCAACACCTGGAGTACTGCATCCAGCTCTGGAGTCCCCAGTATAAGAAAGACATGGAGCTGTTGGAGGCAGTCCGAAGGAGGGCCACGAAGAGGTGCAGGAGCACCTCTCCTCTATGAAGACAGGCTGAGAGAGCTGGTCTTCTTCAGCCTGGAGAAGAGAAGGCTCAAGAGAGACCTTAGAGCAGCCTTCCAGTACCTGGAGGGGATCTACAGGAAAGCTGAAGAAGGACTCTTTACAAGGGCATGTAGTGATAGGACATGGAGCAATGGCCTTAAACGGAAGGAGAGCGTAGATTTAGATTAGACATTAGGATGAAATTCATCCCTGTGATGGTGGTGAGGCCCTGGCACAGGTTGCCCAGAGAAGCTGTGGCTGCCCCCTCCCTGGCAGTATTCAAAGATCGGTTAGATGGGGCTTTGAGCAGCCTGGTTAGTGGATGGTGGCCCTGCCCATGGCAGGGGGGTTGGAACTAGATGGACTTTAAGATCCCTTCCAACGCAAACCATTCTTGTTCTATCTGAGGGGGATACAAAGATGTTAGAAATTTCTGCAGCTAAAGGTTAGAAGAAACATTAAGTGCCAGTTACCCTAGTAAGCAGAAGATACAGTCATACTTGAGTAACTTGTGTAGATTTCATTATCTTACTCAGCAATACAAATGAACAGATGAAAGGTCTAGTCCCCAACTGAAAGGTCTAATACTCTGTCCTTGATCATTTACCCAGAAGATGCCCAAACAGTTCTTGAAATTCAGGTGCTCGGATTAGGCAAGTTAAGGAAGATGTCTGCCTTAGCAAGTAATTACCCTGTTCCCACATCTTTACTAATGATCTTGAGCATCAGCCTTTCTTCTACTATTTTTTTTTTGCCGCATCCATAAAAATATATTTCACATAGAGCTCATATCTGTCACTTTAGCACATGAATGCCCTGTGTCATACCTGCTGCCTTGTTCCCCTCCTCGGTTTAACAGGGAGAGAAAATTATAACAAAAGGTTCATGGGTCGATGTGGCGACCGGCAGAGAGCAACACACAATTCGATATGCATTTTAGGTGAAGCCATTTTATTAGGTGAAATCCCACAGATTCTATACCTTTATTACTGCAAACGTGGCAAGCTAAAAAGCTGCTAATTGGTTACACACACTGTTCACACCATATTGATTGGCTAGTAATTATAACGAGTTCTGATAAACCTATCTTATAGCAAAATATTGTTAGTTTATCTTTAATACCTAAAAGCATCCGCACACCTGCTGGTTTTGACCATCTTATTATGGTTGGTTCCTAACATGTTCCGTTACTCCCAAATACCTTCCCATAACTGCTTCTTGGTTTAGGGCAGCCTGTACCCCTATCAACAAGGCCGCTGTGTTTTGAGAATGTGATTATTAGGATCCTCTCAGCATGAGTAACTTCTCCTCTCCCATGGGAACAGAAGAACATTGTCAGGGCCTAAATGTTGGGAGAAGAGAGCTAGGCCGCCGGCAGGCCTGCTGTCTTCCCTGACAGGTCAAGATAAGGATGGGGAGAGATCACTCACCAATTACTGTCATGGCAAGACTTGACTTGGGGAAAAAATAATTTTTTACCAATCAAATCAGAGTAAGATAGTGAGAAATAAAACCAAATGTTACAACACCTCCTCCCACCACTTCCTTCTTCCCAGGCTTAGCTTCGCTCTCAGTTTCTCTACTTAATTCCCGACCAGTGGCAGAGGGGTCAAGGAATGAGGGTTGTGGTCATTTCACCACACATTATCTCTGCTGTTCCTTCCTCCTCAGGGGAAGGACTCCTCACACTTTTACCCAGCTCCAGCATGGGGTCTCTCCCACATGAGACAGTCCTCCACCAACTTCTCCAGCATGAGTCCTTCCCATGGGCTGCGGTTTATCATGAACTGCTCTAGCATGAGTCCCAAAGCACCACAAGTCCTGCCAGCAAACCTGCTCCATCCTGGGCTCCTCTTTCTGCTAGGAGCCTGCTCCAGCGCAGGCTTCCCCCAAGGTCACAGCCTCCCTCGGGGACATCCACCTGTTCTGGCGTGTGGTTCCCCATGGGCTGCAGGTGGGATCTCTGCTACACTGTGGACCTCCTTAGGCTGCAGGGGGGCTGGAGGGAGGCAACCTGCCTCACCATGGTCTTGTCCATGGGCTGCAGGATGCCTGGAGCACCTCCTCCCCCTCCTTCACTGACTTTGGTGTCTGCAGAGTTGTTCATCTCATATTTTCTTATTCCTCTCCATGGCTGAAATTGCTCTTGATGGGGTTTATTTCCCCCCTTTTAACTGTGTTATTCCAGAGGTGCTACCACTGTCGCTGATGGGCTTGGTGTTGGCTATCAGTGGGTCCATCTTGGAGCCAGCTGGCATTGGCTCCGTCAGACATGGGGACTTCCCATGGGATCACAGCCTCTTTTGGACGCATCCACCTGCTCTGTCGTGGGGTCCTCCACAGGCTGCTTCTCATAGAAGTGCTTCTCACTAGCAGCTTCTCACAGAAGCCACCCCCATAGACCCCCCTGCTACCAAACCTTGCCACGCAAACCCAATACTGTGCTTAACCTGAAAGGTAACTGGAGCACAGCAGCTTTTCTTTCCTTTGTCTTCATATGGAGAATTCTGCAAAGGGATCTTCATCTTCAGCTGGTCAGCTTCAGAGCTGACATAAATACAAATAACAAAAATAATACTGGTTGTGATAAGGGTTGGGTCCTCAGCTGAAGATCTCAACAAGTCTATGGAAACTGCCACAGAAGGAAGGAAGTCAAACAATGTGAATGAAAAGGAAAAATCTTGCTCAGAGAGAATACACAACTTACCCAAGATGGGAAAGCGACTGTCAGAAGGCAGGAAAGGAAACCTTGTGCAGGGATGGCTGAGGGACTGGGGGAAAAGCAGCAAAGACTGCCATCTTCTGCTACAGCCAGGGGGTGGGTTTTATCAGAAGCCACTCTCCCATGCAAGCCCATGGCATCAGCTTTCACCTACTGAATGCAGGAAAATCAAACCCCGAGTTCTCATGCTTTCATCAGTTTCTCCCACAGCCACTAGCTGACGCTGCAAGTAAAGCTCTCCTCCAGCAATCAGCCAAAACGAACCGCAGACTGGCAGGAATGAAGATGTTTTAATTATTCCCCTCCTGCCCAATTGTTTTTTCCTCTCCTCTTCCTTCAAGAGTTTATGATCTAGAAATGCAAACTGCTCTTGAAATCTGGATTTTTCTAAAATGTTACCCATCCTAAGGGAATCCTGTTCTCACCTTCCGTGGCACAGTGGTTAAATAGGACTTGTCTGGATTTTCTGCTTGAGTATCTTTTCCTAAAGTATCCACCACTTAATATTGTACTTACAGAGTTAACAAGAATTTTCCATAATTCTTAAACAAACCTACTTTCATCCATTAAAACAGTTTGGCCATTATTCACCAGAGATCAGTGACCTACTAAGAAAGATGGAAAAACCTACCATCATTTTTAGGATGATCTCTTTTTCCCCCTGATCAGTAATAAATACTTCCTTTGTCACAGGAATGTAATTATGAGATGTATTTACCTCACCTTTCCAAACTGCAAGATAAATCTTTAAAGTTTTACCTTTCTTTCTAAAGCAGACCTGGAAAATTTTCAATGTTCTACACAAATTATGTCAGATAGGCCTAGTCCTTTGTTGATTGTGTGGGTTTTTTTGTGTGGCCTTGTCTTGTTGGTTCTGCAAGGGGGCTGGCCTAGTTTCCACTGGGATAGAGTTAATTTTGTTCCTAGTACCTGGTTTACTGCTGTGTTTTGGATTTAGGGTGGAAATGCTATTGATGGCACACTACAAGGTTTCGTTGTTGCTGAGCAGTGTTTACAGCTAAGTCAAGAACTTTTCAGCTCCTCACACCCTGCCAGGTGCAGGAGAAGCTGGGAGAGCACAGGCAGGACAGCTGGCCCAGCCTGGCCAGAGGGGGTATTCCTGACCATTTGATGTTGTTCTCAACATGTAACTGTGGGCAGTTGTCTGGGAAGGGCCACAGCTTGTGAATTAACTGGGCATTGGTCAGCGGGTGGTGAGCAGTTGTGCTGGGCATAATTTATGGTTTTTATTATTATTATTATTATTATTATATAATTTTGTATAAGGGAGAATATAAACAGAGGGGGATTCATTTAAAAGGGTAGACAACGGCAGAACAAGGGCAGATTGATTGGAGCTAAAGGAGGGAAGGTTTAGATTAGGTATTAGGGGAAAGTTCTTTACAAAGAGAATAGTTAGATGCTGGAACAGGCTGCCCAGAGAGGTGGTGGATGCCCTGTCCCTGGAGGTGTTCAAGGCCAGGTTGGATGGGGCCCTGGGCAACCTTGTGTAGATCCAGGCCTGGAGGTTGGTGGCCCTGCCTGTGGCAGGAGGGTTGGAGCTCTGTGATCCTTGGGGACCCTTCCAACCCAGACATTCTATGATTCTATGATTCTATATTATTATTATTGTTATCATCATCATCATCCCTTTCTGTCCTATTAATCTGTTTTTATCTCAACCTGTGAGTTTCACCTTTTTCTGATTCTCTCCCCCATCCCACTGTGGGGGAGTGAGTGAATGGGTCTTTTTAACTGCCAGCTGGGTTAAACCACAACAAGAGTTAATAGAAAAGTTATGCCTATTGACATCACAAAGAAAAGTCATCTTTGTGGAAAAAAACTTTTCCCCAGCATGGATTTTTAAAGAGTTATGCAAAACTGCCAATTCTTTCCCTGGGAGATCTCATCTTCCTGTTACTGAGAGCTCAGAAAAACACAAGAAGCATTTGCCACCTGGCACACACATGCAATATTGAAATAATGAGTGTGTAATCGTATTCGCATTTGGACACAAACTCTTTCACTTTCAGCTCTGCCTGTCAGCAGGAGGACCCCTAAAAGGACCAACTTTTTCATGCTGTGAATTATTTCACTGATTTAGGTCAGGCAATTTAGAGTGCAGAATAACAAATATGTATTTTAGGTTTTTTCACTCAGCTTAAATACTCTAAAACATTACACCTCTACTGCTGAATACTTCTTTCTACAGCTATTTCAAATAATTGCAATTACTAGTAAAATGTAGAATCTCTGATAAAGAAAAAGGAAAAAAATATCCTTCTTTTCAATTCCATGCAGTATCCCAATAATAAATGTGTATTAGCCCATTGCCATCTCTTCTAGTCTTTTTCTTTACATTAACTCTCAGGTTCCACAGCTCCAACAGAAATGAGAGTTTGTGCATGAAAACAGTTAAAAATGTTTCCCCTGTATCATTTGCTCTGACTTGACTGGCCCTGTGTGGAGCCAGGCATTGGACTTGATGATCCTTCTGGGTCCCTTCCAACTCAGGACATTCTATGATTCTAATCTGCAGTTTGTGGCTCTAGACATCCAAATAAAATATTGGCCTAAGTGTGGCACTAACCTTATGATATTGACATAACTGTGGTGCAGATATTATTTCTACAAATACGACTCTAGGATTAGGGATTAATCAAACCAAATGTTGTGTATGTGAATGTTCGCAGAGCCACCTCACCTCTGGTCCCATAACCCTGGAGTGCTTTATCTGTAGCCAAAATGCAGATAAAACAAGGCTATAACAAATCGTGTGGGTTAGTGTTGGTGAGATTTGGAGAAGTAGGGGGAGAGGATGGATGGATGGATGGATGGATGGATGGATGGATGGATGGAAGCAACCTAAATAGAAAAGGATGGACAGGGGGAAAAGAGAAGGGATCAAAAGTTTTCTTCTCAAATGAAAATCTAGCCTGAGAACTCCTCTGTCTTGAAGATCCCACCTTCATCTGTCCTTATCTCTCTGTCTTCCCATGGTTTGTCCTCCCCTGCTGTTGCCAGTCTGCACTTGGTCTTTGTGGCTGACATCCCAGACAAGACTATTTTCGTTTTCTGAGGTATTTGTACCTCACCTAATGTCTAAGTGTTCAAACAACAGATTTTTTCTCCTATGTATATAAGTACTTGTGCCTGTAAGCCCAGACCTCCAGACAGCATGCAGGCACTAAGCCCAAAGGCTGTCTCAACGTGCAGTATGAAACAAGGGATGGGTAGGTGGAGAAACGGGGGTCTGAGGGCACCATCGTGGACCACCTTTACAATCCCTCGGTGGGCTGATCAGCAAAGGCCTTTCAGCTCTGTTGGAATGAAAAAGGAATGAACAAATGGCTAACTGTAGGCTGCCAAAATATTCTTGTCAGTGCCAGCTAATTCATTCCTTTCCTCCTATTGCCTTCCACCGAGGCATTTCGCCGTAAGAAAGAGATTAGGCACTATTGTTGCAGTATGTTGTCAAAAGGCTGCAATGTAAAACGGTGAAACCCACAACAAATTGTGGCTGCCCCCAAATAAGGAGAAAAAAGAAGAGGCTGGGGGGGGAGTGAGGAGAAGGAATTTGTCTCTTTAAGCTATACTTACTAGAATCTTATGTTTCTCTGTCCCCTCATGGTAGAAAGCCATGGTTCATCTTTATGCTAGCTTGCTTCTTTGTTGTGGTTTTGGTTTGGGGTGTTTTTTTTTTTAATTATCACACTTTAGGATATCTCTTTTTGCAAGAACCTGAACAAGACCTTTGGGCAAATAAGAAAGGTTCTCAAACTCAGGAGGAAGCTGACATTTAGGAAATGCCTGCATTTACTTCTTAAGTTCACAAGAGTATGAAATTTGTTTAATGCTTCCTCAGACATTTGCTCTAGCTTTCGGTTAATTCTGGTTTCAAACAAACACCATAAGGGAAACGAGAGTGAAGCTGCCAGGCTGACTATCCCAAGGCAGCTGGGAAGGGCTGTGTACTATTCCTGCAGCTTGTTTCATATAAACATTGGGGCTACTTCATTCCTTGTGCTTCGGATGTACAAGCTGTGGCAATGTCAAAAGTGTGTTTCTTTAGCTCTGGATTGGCTGAGTTTTGACAGGAGAGCATAAAAAAAGCACCAATCTTAGAATTTTTTTTTTTCCTCAATGTTTAGCTCATTTTAAAATTGTTCACTTTCAGGTACCTCATACATATGTGATGTGCATAACACACAACAAACATTTTAGGGTACTACTAAATGAAGAAATTAAATCACATTCTGAGTTAGAAGACGTGTTCTTAAAAACTGATTCGGTATCAAGTTTGATCAATAGGGGAAAAGATGAGGAAATTATTATTAAAATCTAAATTGTTCTTTTTGGTCTTTGATACTGCAAAGGTTCCAATTAAAACAAGGATGTTTTCACAACACTGCGGAACCTGTCATGTCTCCATTCTGCAAAAAGCTGATGTGAAATAGAAATAAACACATCAGTGACTTTTGGTAGAGTATTTGATCTCTGTGGGATCCTTCAAATGATTCTCAGTCAAGGATCTCATTATTTAAGTAAAAAATACACTTGTTTAGCTTTCTATCCAGGAGTAGCAATTATTTGCTCAGCAATAAATATCTTTCTCAAAAGATACAACCTCATTCTTCTCCATAGATAGATCTCTCTGCTTGCTTTCTGCCATCTGCATTATTTTTATGTTACTCTAAATAGTTAAAGAGTAATTTAAGAGCACAAGAATGATAAGCATCTACTATCTGCTTACTGCATTGCTAATACTTTATGGAATGTAGCAGATTGTTAAATATTTAATATAACTTACTCTTCCCTTTAACCATTCCCTTCTCTGTGAAGGATCTCATGAAATATGAATTATGCCTGTGTAATGTTTTGCATACCCTGGTGACTGCTTCATTTCAGTCATATTACATGTGCAGCTTCTATGCAAAATGGGGTGAAGATTCTTAGTAGACGTTATTCTGTTCCTAGTTTAGGTTCTCAGGTTTCCACAGTCACTCCAAATTCCCTGCTAAGCATTAAGACCAGAATGGAATGGGTAATAGAAAGAAACTCATTCCAACAATCTCTGCGGTGGACCAGAACATGATCAATTCAAACCCATGAAGATTCAACACCAGACTCTAGGTCAGCTTTTACAACTGTTGTGAAAAGAAAATATTGCAAAGGATTAATTTTCAAAATCAATCTCTCCTGCACCATCACACACAAAACAACCAGCTGCTCACAGGTTAGCCAGTTCCGTTTGCCTACGTGAGTGGCAGTCGTAGGCTCAGGCAGGTGCACAGAGAGCATTACGGAGGCTGCCCATGGAAAGAGCACACGAGGCACCTCAGGGGCACTTCTCAGTAGCTGAGTTCAGAAGCAGGGACAGGGTTGTGGAAGGTCCTGCTGTCAATTCAAGGGGCCTTCAGCTTAACTGAAGGCTCTGCCTCGTCCAAAGTTTGCATCAGACCAAGTACACACATTGAACTGCTATTGGTGTCAGTTGCACCTCCTTCCTGCTTGGTGTACACAAGGACTGTGTCTTACTCTTAACACCTTTGACCGCCGGCCAGGATAGACGTGTTTTCAAAAGGACTGAATTATTTCCAATTCCTTCCCCATCTTCAGGTGCTAGTGTTGGGGGATTTTTCATGAGTTAATGAATATCAAAACACATATTTTTCATTCATGGAAATGAGTTTGGGAACAATTCTTCCCAATTACTTTTAAAAGTTGTTTTCTTGCCAGGGTATGTGCGACATATAAGGTTCTTTTATATATATATATATATATATATATATATGTATAGCAAGCTCTATCCTGTCTAGATAATGCATTCCAATTTACAAGTATAATTTTTGTAGTTTTTCAGGTGATATGGCAACATGAACTTTTGTTTAAAAATAATTTTTTCTAGTTTGTGTGGTTCCAGAGGAGTATTTGCTCATAGCATTCTCAAAAAGCTCAGAGCTATGACTTTAAGTAGAAGCCTGTTTGACTCCATTGTATTTTGTTTGCCCATGATCTGCATGAGGCCTCCTGTACTTTCAAGCCTTTGAGTTGGCAATATGTAGTAATTCCTGCTCGTTATTTTTCTTTTCAATTTGGGTGTGAACGGTTGAATTTGAGGTGTTATTACAGTCTATATTTATGAACTGATACCTAGTGCCAGCACTACTCTTGTTTGGGAATATCTTCATAGTTTGGAAGGAATACCATTTTCTTGGGTTTTATGCCAGAGAAAGATTGATATATGGAAGAAGTGGTAACACTTCTATCAAAATATTAGTATATTTGCCCATCCTTAAAAGAGCCCACACAATCCCATCCCTTTTCTCCAAAGGCCTGTTTTCTGTTTATAGCAGAATGGTTGAGAAGCAGAGAAAAAGAAAAAATCCTTGAGAAAAAATGTATTTTCTATGGCAAAAGAATTCTTTGTGAATGTATATTTTCACATTCTTCCCCCTTTCTTGTTCTAAACACACATGAGGAAAGGTAAAAATTACTAAATCTTTCCTAATCATTTTCATGCCAACCAACTTTTAAGTCTTCCCTATATCTTTTAGTGTCCTCAGACAGGACTACATGCAAACTTTACAATGTTTTGGTGAAAAAACCCAGCTTTTTAATGCTTAAATTCCTTAGCAATGTTTATGTAACCTACAAAGTGGGAGTAGGATTAGTGAACTCGCTCGTTGACTCCTTGGAGCAGATTTCAGAAAGTTCCTTTCAGGAACATAAAAGGAATAGGAAACTTGCAGTAGTAAATATTCCCAAGGCTATGGGAAATCATAAAGCAAACAGCTTGCTGTAGTTAAAACAAGAAGAAAAAAATATAAACCATTTGACTAGGCCATTACATAAATGATGGCTTATAGTGAAGCAATTTATTTTCCTTAAGTAAAAACTGCTAACCTCTCAGTGGCTATAAAATACCTCATGAGACACTTTGTCTGACCTATGTGAACATTTTGTGGTAGAAAATATGAAAAACAACTTTATAAACTTGCATCACATTCAAGATACAGACTTTTTAACCAAAACAGTTTAACAAATTACAGTCAGTCGTGTTCTATTAACAGGCAGTGAAGGAAAAGTCTTGAAGAGAGGTGCATATTCATCTGGCTAGCATCTGAGATGTGAATAAAAATGAAGAATGGGAGGAAGTACAGAAGTCCACTATAAAATTGGCATTGCTTCCTATTTTATACTGCTGTGGATCATATGCTGTCATTTACACTTTGCGTTTACGGCCAGTTTCATGTTAGTGTTAAATACACCAGCTTACCTCTGGAAAAGTAAGTATTATTAAATTAATGTTGTTCAGGAGAGAAGTGTAATCACCATGAAAAAGTCCTAAAATGAGTCACTGCAAACAGACAGCAGTGGTAACACCTCCATGAATTGTTCTAACAGTAAGGAGCTGTTTTCATAAGAAAACACTGATTTTCTGTATAACTTCCATGGAAAACATATCATTTTTTAATCAATCATAAGAAGAAATACTTCATTGGGCCTTAAAAACCAGGTTTCTTTGGTCTTCCAATACCCCAGACATAAGCATACCTTCCCTAAACCTGCTACATGCTGCACAGTAGATATGCATTAAATAACTTACCAGCATCCTGACATGCTTTCGTATGGCCTGCAGAAACTTCCTGCGGGTAGCACACCTCCAGGGCCTTCCTCTTCTGCTGCAGCCTTCACCATGCAGGCATCCGTGCTGCTTCAGCTTCCCTGCCTGTGCTGTGCCTGAGGGCTTGCAGACAGGCAGGAACCGGTACTAGAGGAATGGAAACCCCCACAGTACTTGCCTCTGTATCGTACTAGCAAGGGAAAGAGTGTTACAAGGCTGGTGCAAGCATTTTTTCCCAATGTGGTAGTATCCTCCAATTAGTCCCATCTAACAGCAGGGAGAAGATACTTGTGTAATTTTGGCCTCACCAAGCTAGAT
Source organism: Zapornia atra (assembly GCA_013400835.1). Lineage (NCBI taxonomy): Eukaryota > Metazoa > Chordata > Aves > Gruiformes > Rallidae > Zapornia > Zapornia atra. The sequence continues at coordinate 115,835 of VZTU01004778.1, read as the reverse complement.
GCTGCACAGATTTCACGTGTTGTCTTCAAAAATCTCTCCCAAGAATGTTCCTAAATATTATATATTATAATCCAAATGACCTAATATGCATTTCTTTGGATATCTGGGATATCTTATATCTCTCATTAAGCATCAGCTCATGACAGATGAAAAATCAAGCAAGAAATAGAAAGAAAAGAGGGGGAAAAAAACCAACAAAAAGAGAAAGACTTCAGCAGACATTCAGCTGGCTTTCAAGTTACTTCACATGACCTGCCATCTTTATTGAATCTTAGCAAATATAAATTTTCTTTCTCGATAGCTCATATTTCAATTGGATAAGATGGTACTTCCACCTGTATTGCCTTATGTCATTTTCTCAGTTGCTTCTAGGTTATTTTGTGCCAGAAAATACAGAAAATGTAACAAGCAGTGCAGTGTTTAATACTGATTGCCATTCAGAGTGCAGTATTTCATTCCTGATATCAAAACGAGTCAAAAAGCCAGAGTAAAACTGAGGATATTTCACTTTTCTGATCAAAATAGTTTCTATTGTTAGGGAAGCAAATACCTTGTCAGTTTTCATTTTTACCAATTCCATCCAATGTTATTCTCTCAATAGATTTCTTTTTCAGAAAGGCAGTTGTGATTACTTTGTGTATTCTGTATATTCACAGTGAAAATAATTCATATTTTCTCATCCTAAGTTTACACCAAGCTAAATGAAATAGGGATACATACACAAGAGAAATTCAAACCAAGTTTTTATCAGTCCACAAAATTATTTCTAGAATTTTGTCAGACTATATTCATGGAGTTCTGAAACCACATAAAAAAATTCAGATTTTAATTTGCAAAGCTTGTTTATGTCTCTCATTGCTCTATGGAATTTATTTTTCCCAGAGAGTTTTCTTCTTACCATCATTTCAAATAAAGACACATCTAACATTGTTACATTGATGTAAAAGGGAGATGGTTACTCTATGGTTCTTCTGAGGTGGCTGGGGATCCCTTCTAGCTACTTAATGCTAGATTTTCTGTTGCCCTTAGCTCCACTAAGAGTATATCTGTCTTGTAAATTGGCTTGGGATAAAATCTTCATCCTGCTGAAGTCAACAGAAGTTTTAATATTGGTTGCAATTGCCATCCTGAGATCTCAGAAGGACACAGCAGATCACATGCTGCAAGTTTCTTCATTACAACGAAAGAAATTATGCTGCAGCACATATGAAAGCTCTCAGTACTGGTTTTGGACCACCTGCCACCCTCCTGTGCCTTTTGTGTCCTTCCAACTTACTCTTTCTTCCTACCTCCTGCTCCTTTTCAGGGATATTTTGAAGGATGCTATTACCCCCACATTTGCAACAGCGACTGCACGTCAGTGCTTTCTAGGACACATCTCAATCTAACTCAGTATAAAACTAACATATGACTGAACAGTGAGCACGTGAAATGTATCTGTGCTTCACAGCATGGCTGCTTCAGTATCTACTTGGAGCTATACTTCCTCTGACCTGTAGACAGGCATTATCTTATATGTTGTAGAGTGAGGAAGAGGGCAAAAGATGCAATCCCTTTTTATTTTTTTTGGTGGACTATGAGTTCGCAACAGTAATGAATGAGTGATTTATCTACATTCCCCATGCACTGTGGTCTGAATCATATACATTATGTATCATCCCAAGACAAGATGTGTCCCTGAAGAGGGTATGTAAAATGAGGGTTTTGAGATGCCTCTGCACTTCTAGATGAAGTCTTTCTAAAGCCAAAGTTTTCTTTTTCCAACGTTAGCAATGTTTTTGTGTGTATGCACATGTATCTCGCTCATATCCCTCACCTTCAAACGTAACTGGAGCAAAGCATCATCATGTCTCACTCTCCATTTTTTGTCCCACTGAAGAAAGAATGCCCCTGTGCTGTAAGCAATGAGACATGGCTATTCATTGCCATTTTACACAAAGCTTGGAGGTCAAAGTTGCACATTTTCTTCTGAAGATGGAAGAGATCAATAGATTGTATCTGTCTAAGGAGCTTCCACTTTTGTGTGCTTAATGTCTGGAAAGTTTAGCTGCAGTGCCTAAAGACAACTGACCCAGGTTTTACCCAGCACGATTATTAGATTATATCTACACCTCTTTGATCCATTAATGAGAATCAAATGAAGGTAAGTCTAACTTTTGCAGTGGGGAGAAGTCAAACCATGTGATGAAAGCAATCACAGGGTGGTTGGAGTAAAGACAGGCAACCCTAATTAGATACAGGATTCCTGATGGAGGATCTGGTAGTCATATCTGATCTCATGTCTTGAGCTATTGTCTAGAATACTCACAAGCAGGTTGGAATGGACAGGTTTGGTCCTGGGACAGTGTCTGTGCTTGCAGGATGTATTCACAGTGACACAGATTTCACCAGTCTCTCCTGCTACTTTCATTCTGGTGCCAGTGGTTAAGTCATCCAGAGTGAAAACAGAACTGAGATCTTGTAGTCATTATTAGCCAGAAGAATGTTAACATCAGCTACCTGAAGACACAGTAATAGCAAGAGTGAGTGTAATCTTCCAATATGCCTCCCCTTTTTAACTTTCAATTAGACATGGTAATCTGCCTGTTCACTAGTAGTAGCTGTGCTGAAGTAGTATCTATGGTATCATGTGCTGAAAGCGTGCTGTATTCCATCCAAGAAATGTCTGTATTTAGCTCTACTGAGTGTGTAAAAATTTTCATCAGTTCCTTATGAATTTCTTTAAGATGTTGTGACATCCTATGGTTTACTGTTTGTGAATGCCTGTTGAGATCCTGTAAGGAAAGACAATTCAGGTAAATGTTCATTTATGAATTTATAAAATATTTTGCTAAACTTAGGGAAGAAAAACCACATTGGGGTTGTTTGTCAACTGCTTGTTTTCTTTACTATTGATTGTGATTGAATATAACATTGATTTTACTGTTTACTATTGTGATTGAATTTTACATATGAACTCACATTTTCTTTGGAAATGTCAAACTTAAAAAAAAAAAACCCAAACCAGGAGAAAATATCTAGAATCTTTTGGACTCAATTTTTTTGTTTGTTTTCTAATAACTCTTACAAGAAGAGCTATATTAACTGATCATTTGGCTTGACTGCTTGCACCGCATCAGTTGTGCAGCTGAGTCTCCCATCTCTGACCACTACCTTACACATACAGAGAATTTCTTTAGCATTCTTTTTTCTTCTCTGTGTTCCATATGTGTTCATATGAAGCAAATTATTGAAATTGTTAACGCTGAGGTTTAATTTATTACAGCTGGGCCAAATTTCTGGGTGCAAAGAGGGATGTGGCTAAGAAAGGGTGGGTCCCTAGGCTCCAGCAATAGCTATTAATTGCTGTCTCAGGCCGTTGGTGCCACCTCCTTCCTACACCTTCTCTGGCCTCTGTAAAAACACTGTAGGTACAAGTGGTAAAAGCTGCTGGGGAGACGCTGAGGTAGTGGCCTCATCTGAATGCTGCATTGCTGTGAGGAGGCTTCTCCAGAGCCAGAGGCTGGCAGGTGTGAAGTTGTGCCCGGTATCCTGAAGGCACCACGCGCAGTGTGTAGCCATGTCCCTGAGGAGCAGCGCTGGACTGGCACTGGAGCAGGGAGGAAACTGTGTGCACTGTAGAGAAGCCATGGAGACCACAAAGGGGCAAGAAAAAACATTCAGCTGAAGTTTCTGCTAAAAAGGCAAAACTGTCTGTGCTGCAGACCATTACTGCCCCATCTGAGAGACACGGATGTGGCCACTTTTTGTTACATTCCCTAATACCTTGTCTCCAGGTATACCTGATCTGTACTTCAAAGAGAAAACTGGCCATGAACAGTGTGAGCATTCAGCAAAGATAAAGAGGTGTTTCCACCCTAGAGAAATAACTAAAAGGAGGAGAAGAAAATGCTGACTGTGTAAGCAAGGAAACCAACCTAGTGTTGCTGTTAAAGCACGAAGCATTACAGTTTCTGACCTCTTTTGTCATGTGGAGATTGTTCTGGCTGTAGCAGCAAGGTGGGAAACAAAGAAGTGCACAGAGATACACCGGAGGCAAGGCTTAGCTGGCCCCTGGGAAAATGAATGTTGTTTAAAAAAAGATCAGAAATAGAAAAATTAGATACTTCTTAATACAAAGTTACATTGTAGACTTCAAATCTTCCATTTTGTGGATACTCAAAAGAAGTGTGGACAGAGGCTTTTACAACGGGGTTTTTTTTAAACTTAAAATTGCAACATGTCACTTGTAGTGTCTTCATCAGCAGATTTGAGACAATTTTACACTTGAAACCAATAGAATCCCTTGGGTTAGAAGTGAGGAGCTTTCCAGGCTCCAACACATCAGTAGCAAAGCTGGGAAGGTTATGGACGTGTCCAGTACCCTGGTCCAGTGCTCAAGGCAGTGTTACGAGTCAGAAACAATTTTGCTCTGACTTCATCTCTGGGCACTGTTTCCTTGTGTGATGGAGGGCTGAAATGGGTACCTCACGTATACATTTGATCTATAGTGACAGCTATGGGTAGTCGCCTATGCCACAGTCATGGCAGGCATTCACAGCTGTGCAGTTCTTCAGCATGTTTGATGCTTGTGTCTTCATTCTTTGTTTTCTCTTCATTGCTTTCTAGTGGTCAGATTTAACTGAATGCATATTTCATGGATTACAATAGGTGATCAGATTGAATATATATTTCATTCACAGATTATAATATTTCTATTTCTGCCTATGTACATTACTGAAGAGTGATTTTGGAGAGATTTGCTCAGCCATTAGCATACTGGGTGCAGCAGACCTCTTGGCTACTCTTCCCCGATAAGCAAGCTGCCAATGCCAGTTCAGTAATTCTCCCACAGGCAACAAGGTATATTTTGTTCCTTTTCATCAAACAAGCTGCAACACTGGTCTCCTTCCTAGAAAAAGTCAGCCTACAGCATTCTAAAATAAGGTCATTTAAACTGCCAGTTTAGATCTTTGTAGCCTTGTGACTGACAGAGCCTTAGGGCACGAAGAATAACTTGGCTCCCAGTTCCTAGAAAATAATACCAAAAGGCTGTCTGTCTGTCTGCCTTGCAAAACTGTACTGGTTGGTGATTACATCAGCTAGGATGTGTCATTGCTTTGTCCACAACGCGTAAGCACTGTAGTAGTCATGAACACTTCAACTCCTGGTTCCCAGACATATGAGAAGAAAAGTAGAGTGGTGAAATGAGTTGGACTGTTTTCAGTGGAAAAGATAAGTTCTGCTTTGCATAAAGGTCAGCTGGAGACACAGTAGGCTTCCATTTCCACCACTTTGCTTTGTCTCTGGGATCTTGAATCACAATTTGCTTATTAAGATAAAATCTTCAACTCTAGAAACACTCTAGTGTGTCAAGAGGTGTAAGTGGTCTGTCTTTCACAGCTCTTTTTATATGACTTTTGTCTTGTTTGCTCCATTTGTTTCAAATAGTTCAAGTGTTCTTGAAAGACAAATAGGCACGTTGACCTAGTGGCAGGCTGTCCTGGACATGAACTCATGAAAATCTACATTATAAACGATTCATTCTGATTCCTGCTATGAAAATGGCATATAACCAACTTATTTAAGGCCGTAAGATAAAACTTACTTATGCCTGTGCAACTGTCCTATTTCTGTGCTGTGTGTAGGTACTGGTGATGAAGCAGCAATGCTCTTAAGTGAAGCATTGACAGCTCAAGGGTATGCATCGAAGGCATTTGGTGAGAGATGACTTTTATAAAATCCCTGTTGTAAAGTGCAACAGCTTTTCCATTCTTCAATTCATACTTCTGAAAATACTAACCAGACCTCGGGTGTATGACTTATTTTCAGGTACCCCGTTGGTATTTTAACTGGCTCTTTTGATCTAGACGTATAAGCTGCTCTTCCACGTGAGAGGTGTCTGCTCTTTCAGCTGTTGATCACAGAATCACAGAATCGTAGGGGTTGGAAGGGACCTCAAGAGATCATCAGGTCCAACCCCCCTGCCAAAGCAGGCTCCCTAGGACATATCACTCAGATAGGCATCCAGACGGGTCTTGAATCACAGAATCACAGAATTATCAAGGTTGGAAAAGACCTAAAAGATCATCCAGTCCAACCATTCACCTATTACTACTAGCTCCCACTAAACCATGTCCCTCAATACAACATCTAGTCTTTCCTTGAACACCCCCAGGGTCGGTGACTCCACCACCTCCCTGGGCAGTGCATTCCAGTGCCTGACTACCCTTTCCGAGAAGCAGTGCTTCCTAATGTCCAGCCTGAATCTCCCCTGGCGCAGCTTGACACCATTCCCTCTAGTTCTGTCACTGTCTACACGGGAGAAGAGGCCGGCCCCCAGTTCACTACAACCTCCCTTCAGGAAGTTATAGAGAGCTATAAGGTCTCCCCTGAGCCTCCTCTTCTCCAGGCTGAACAATCCCAGCTCCCTCAGCCGCTCCTCGTAAGGCCTGTGTTCCAGACCCCTCACCAGCTTAGTAGCCCTCCTCTGAACGCGTTCCAGGGCCTCAATGTCTTTCCTGTAATGAGGGGCCCAAAACTGGACACAGTACTCGAGATGCGGCCTCACAAGTGCTGAGTACAGGGGGACAATTACCTCCCTGTTCCTACTAGTAACACTATTTTTGATGCAAGCCAGGATGCCGTTGGCCTTCTTGGCCACCTGCGCACACTGTCGGCTCATGTTCAGCCGTGCATCAATCAGTACCCCCAGGTCCATTTCCTCCACACAGTCCTCCAGCCACTCCGCCCCAAGCCTATAGCGCTGCCTGGGGTTGTTGTGGCCAAAGTGCAGGACTCGGCATTTGCTCTTGTTGAACCTCATGCCATTGGCTACAGCCCAGCTCTCCAGCCTGTCCAGATCCCTCTGTAGGGCCTCGCTACCCCCAGGCAGATCCACACTCCCAGCCAATTTAGTGTCATCTGCAAACTTACTGAGGGTGCACTCAATGCCCTCATCCAGGTCATCAATAAAGATATTGAAGAGGACAGGCCCCAGCACTGACCCCTGGGGAACACCACTTGTGACCGGTCGCCAGCTGGATTTAACTCCATTTACTACCAGCTGGATTTAACTCCAGAGAAGGAGACTCCACACCCCCCTGGGCAGCCTGTCCCAGGGCTCTGTCACCCTCACTGGGAAAAAGTTCTTCCGCATGTTGGTGCGGAACCTCCTGTGCTCCAATTTGCAGCCATTGCCCCTTGTCCTGTCCCCACAGACCACTGAAAAGGGGCTGGCCAATTCCCCCTGCATCCCATGCTTAAGATATTTATAAACATTAATTAGGTCCCCCTAAGTCTTCTTTTCTCTAGACTGAACAGTCCCAGCTCTCTCAGCCTGTCCTCACAGGGGAGATGCTCCAGCCCCTTAATCATCTTCGTAGCCCTTCTCTGGACTCTCTCCAGGAGGAGCCTGTCTTTTTTACACCAGGGAGCCCAGAACTGGACACAATACTCCAGGTGGGGCCCGACCAAGGCAGAGTAGAGGGGGAGGATCACCTCCTTAGACGTGCTGGACACAGTCTTCCTGATGCATCCCAGGATCCCATTGGCCCTCTTAGCTACCAGGGCACACTGCTGGCTCATGATGAAATAGTCTTGCCACCAGTTCGTTGAGAGTCCTAGAGGTTGCATTTGTTTAAACTAATTATATCAGAGCACCTTCATCTAAGGGTTGCTTCAGTCATCACGCACATCTAAGAGACTGGGAAGAGGTAAGTTGTCAGATAATTTACAAAATCCAATGATCCCTAACTGATTTAGTATCATTGGGTACAGACAGCTGCTCTGCAGATTTTAAATTTTGGGGGACTAAAATATGACCTGTAAAAGTGAGCCAGAATGGCTTTGCCATGCATTTGATTGCAATTTTACCTCTTCTTTCTGCAGTTTATGCTTAGTTCCTCGGGTTCTTCTGCGGGAGAAATGGCACTATGACTGTGACCTTCTGTAGCTCCTCCTCCTTTTTTTCCCTTTGTTTTTATACAAGAATGTGATAAACAATGATGCTGATCCCTGTGAGACCTATTAACATATCTTCCTGGCAACTCTGATAGTCTTCTGCTGGCAGTTTGATCCCTAAACAGCACTCTCGACCATCTGTATCTACTGAGCAGAGTCCAAATCTGATAACTATTTTTTTTCTCCAGTAACTCTCTTTGGCACAAACTCTTGACAATATTCTGTGTTGGGGCCAAGTAACAAAATACTCCTTTGCTCTTTTTAGGGCACAAAAGTGCCTTGATCTTTGCAAAGGTGAAGTTGCCTGTCTCCTTAATATTGAATATGCTGTTAATGTGGGCCGTGGCGCTTTAGGAGAGATTTCTAATTACTCCATTGGCTTTATTACTTCAATTACTTACTTCTTTGCATATAATTGTTATTTGCAGCAGCAACTGAATCACTTTATCCCAGCTGAAACATATTTGGAAACTATCTTCTTCATGCAAAAACATCCTGATGATCTTTTAGCAACTCTTGCAAGGATGTGACAGTGCATTGTCTGTTGTGGGCACGTGTTTTGGTTTCCCTTGTGCATCCGCCCTATGACTCATTTGTGCCATTCTAAGTGCCACCAAGTTAAAAAATTCACTTATTTCAGCTGTCATCACCGACTTCCATGTTGAAAGCACTGAGTGAAATCTCAGACTCTTTTCCAGGTAGTCTGCTTACAATTTGAACTGCTGTAGGAATACTGGGAACATACAGTCTCATCGTTTTAGCTTGGTTTTACTCAGATACATTTACTTTTCTTCTTTTCCAATGTGCTAGGGAAGTCTGTAGCTTGTTTTGAGTACAGTTGGGCTTTCAGTGTCCTTGTTTGTGTGCTACTTCATTGTTTCAGCAGTCTGTGGCCCCCATGCATCATCAGAATTGCCTGAAGGAACAACAGTCTTTGCCATCTCTGCCATTTTCAATGATTTTTTGGACAATTCCTTTCAAATTTTTCTCTCTAAGCAGCATTCAGCTCTGCGCTTTTGTGGAGTGGCATGGAGTGGGGAAGTCCTGGCTTTTTTCTAATGTGGTACAAGTGATTTACAGTTAAGGCCAGCTGTAGAAACCATCTAACTTTAATGTTTAACACATTCAGGAGTCCATTCTCTCAGTCACTATCCTAGCATGCTTTGGCAAGCACTAACTTTTGGAAAGTAGGATTGTTTAAAGGTATAATTTGTTAAAATACAAGTTCAAATATAAGTGGTAAAATATTCCTTAAACTAAAGAAAACTCACATGTGAAATTGATCCTTTGAAGACAGTTTTAGGGAGGTGAAAACAGGAAACTACAATTACAGAGTATTTTGCAATATTAGCTATGACATGTTCTCTGCTAATAACAAAAGTAATAAACCATATTTGCTTACAAAAGCTTGGTGCCTTTCCAGACCTCATGGACTTCAGGGCCCTGTGATTTGCTTCAGTTTTTACTGTAGTTGTTTATATTTGCCTTTCAGTTCCCCTACAGTGAATGCCTTTATGGAAGCAGAGGAATCCAGAGCTTTCTTCTCAGTATGTAGTGGGAAGAAAACTTGACAGAAGTCTTCAGCATTGTGACATCAAGATCCTATTTGCTCTTTGCTGGGTTACATTGCTCATAACCTTCCAGCCTGTTGTGTTGCAATTCACTTATCTCCAGAAGCAAGTGTGCATTGTCTGTTTCCATGGAATATAGGAAGGAAAGGGGGTTTGGGATGCTTAAGCATCCTGAGCTGGGTGAGGTGAATAATCAAAGTCATTGGTAGTTCTGGGTTTCAGTTAAAAGGGAGTTAAGATAGCATGGACAAATTTCAAAGCACTTCACGTTTTCAGGTACGTGTAAGTCCTAGGGCTGAAGGACCTGCTGCAAGGGCATGGTCCACACTGAAGGTATTGTAAAAGTTGGCAGATTCTCAGGCAGATTTTCTAAGTGTGTTTGTAGAAACTATGTGCAGAAAGCATTAGCAGTTTGTTCCTGATTTTTAAAAGGAACATTTTCACACTCTTTTTTCTGAGTATAAATCCTACTAGGGAGAAAATGTTACGTCAGCTCACTGGTAGTATTAGACATGGCTGGAGCTTGAGGTTCGCAGGTATGAGGCTTTTACATTGCTTCAGTGCCTTCTCTTAATTCTGTGATCCTGGATGGAAGCAGGACAAGTTAATCAGTAGCCTGTAGGGAAATGCAGTTCTGCCTGTATTCTTTCAGAATTAGTACAGCAGAGGAATAACAGAGCTGCTCAAATGCCCAGTGCTGCCAGTGAAAAAAGACCCCTTGACAAGGCTTGGAATTTCCTTCTTTTCTGAGCAGGGAGTTTTCTTCTTAGTTTAAAGATACATTCCTCTTCTACAAGATGTAGTCCTGCATCAAGCAGAACGTACAAGAAAATATCATACCAGTCAGCCTCAGTAGAAGAAAGATTTTGTAGACCTCAGGAGGCTGAGGACTATAATGAACATTTGCAGGACAGCATTTTTTTTCTTCTGATTTGATTAATGGATGTTTTGACCACAAGTACTTGAGATGTGGAAAACAGTTTGTAATGAGATCCATCTGTCTAGCTTGAGAAAACATAACTTCCTGAAGAACAATAAGATTGTTTGTGTGATCACAATCTACTTTTAAGGGGGTGTCTTGATGTATTTGATGAAGAGGGGAAGTAGGAAGAAGGATGGAAGGACAGGCATGACATGTTCAATGGAGCAATCAGCATCCTGCATCCTGTTCACCACGTGCCAGAACTCTCCATGTGGCTAACATCCCCAGAACCTGCACCACAGACCTTAAAACTGTGCAAAAGTACACAAGGGGGTAATGCACCAGCAGGAGATGGCTCACACAGCATCCTCTGTGGAATGGGGACAGGCATGCTGCCCAAATATTTACAATTATTTATTTTCTCATTCATTTCTTTTTTCCTACTTTTATTGTTTTCATCTAAATGCTGGTAACTAGTTTCTGTCTCAGAAGACATTTCTTTCCCCTGTGTAGGCTTTTCCCAGACACCCTGACTAATCCAGAAAGCTGTTGTGAAAGATTTTATTTCAGCAGTACTACTCCTCTCCCTAGTTTTCCCATCTAATCCCTATATCCTCAACATGTAGCATGCAACGTTTCTCTGTACACAGCAGTGGCCATGTCAGCTGGCTGGAGCTGGAAACGTTGACTTGAAGCATCAAAGCCTGCTTGGCTTAGCAGCTGCATTTTTTGAAACCTGGGCACATTGGAAATCAAAATTTGAAGGCCAAAACAAAAATGTGTTGGGATTCAATGTACAAACCTGAGCACATGCTTGCTTTTCAATGTGCTGAGTACTGAGTACATCTATGAAAATTACACCACATGTTATGGAGCTCGTATATAAACTTAGGAGCAAATCCCAGAAACTTTTTTCTTTTATGTTGGTCAAGCAAATTTAGAAATACAAAGGAATAAGGCAACCTCCTAGGCCAATCTGTTGCTATGGGGAGCTTTAACAAAACAGTAGGCTTTCCAGTGCCTAGTCCAGTCCATTTCCTTTGGCAGAGCATGATGCTCTCTCAATATATGTCACTAGCAGGAAGTTTTGCCCGATGCAATCTTATATTTTCTCAGGGAACTCTCTTTTCCTTACCTTGCTAGTCTCCTTTGCCTCATGGGTAATTAATCTTCATGTTCAGGATTAAATTGTGGCTCCACTTCCATTGGTAGGAATGTGTCTGTTGACTTCAGAGAGCTGGGATTTTACTCTTGATGGTAATATACTTCAAATGTTTGTAAGTAACGATCATATCCATTGGCACTTTGTGGTGGGTTGACCCTCTGTGGAGGCCAGATGTCCACCAGAGCCTCTCTATCCCTCCCATCCTCAGCTGCACAAGGGAGAGAAGGTGCAATGAAAGGCTCGCAGGTTGAGATGTGGACAGGGAGAGGACATTTACCAATCACACTCATGGGCAAAACAGACTCAGCATGGAATAAAATGCATCTCATTTATTACCAATCAAAACAGAGTAGAATAAGGTGAAATAAAACCAAATCTTAAGGCACCTCTCCTCACCCCTCCTTTCTTCCCAGGATTAACTTTATTCCTGATTTCTCTCCTTTCTCTCCCCCGAGTTACACAGGGGAACGGGGAATGGGAGTTGTGGTCAGTTCATCATATGTCCCTGCCACTCCTTCCTTCTCAGGGGGAGACACCTCACACCGTTCCCCTGCTCCAGTGTGGGGTCCCACCCATGAAAGACAGTCCTCCGTGAACATCTCCAATGTGAGTCCTTTCCCACAGGTCTTCAGCTCTTCACCAACTACCCCGGCATGGCTTCCACAGGGTGCAGACCTTCAGGACCAGACTGCTCCAGTGTGAGTCCCCCACAGTGTCACAAATCCTGCTCCAGCCTGGGCTCTTCTCACCATAGGCTGCAGGTCCTACCAGGAGCTTGCTTCCCACTGTGTCACAGCCTCTTTTGGGTGCCTCCGCCTGCTCCAGCATCAGGTCCTCCATGGGCTGCAGGTGGAATCACTATTCCCCATCATCTTCTATGGGCTGCAGGGGGACAACTTGCTTCACCATGGTCTTCTCCATAGGCTGAAGGGGAATCTCTGCTCTGGTGCCTGGAGTGCCTTCTCCCCCTGTCCTTCACTGACCTCGGTGTCTGCAAAGTTTCTCACATCTTCTCGCTCCTTTCTCTGGTGGCAAAAAGCTGCCACTCAGGGTTTTTTTCCCTTCTTTATGTTAGCACAGAGGTGCTAGCACCATTGCTGATTAGCTCAGCCTTGGGCAGTGGCAGGTCTGTCCTTCAGCCAGCTGGTATAGGCTCTCTTGGACCTGAGGGAAGTTTCTAGCATCTTCTCGCAGAAGCCACCCTTGCATCCCCCCCACTACCAAAACCTTGCCCCGCCCCAAAACAGAAGTCCATCCTGTCCCTTACAAGACCCTAGGATTCCTTATCTGTTACTTCCTTAACTTTGGTGTTTTTCCAGCTCTTCCCAATCTTGCATAAGTTGAAAATTTTATTTGTGTGTTACTCTGCCATTCCCTGAATAGTAACTGGTGTGGCTGGACAGGGATGAACCGAACCTTTTCTTACTCCTTGCTTGTTCCAGGTGCTAGACAGGAACAAAAATTATGAATTTTTAACTTTGATGCTACAGTGTTCACATAATTTTGAACATCTTCTTTTTCATAAATTTTGAACTGTGCAAACATCCAAAATAATTTCTGCTTCATGTGGGAGAGTGACATCCTCTATGTTTCCAACAACAGGACCTCCCCCGGGGACACCATAATTTGTACAGACACCTGCAGAGACATCTCTGGTTCAAGGGGACCCGTTCCAGTGGGAACCACTAAGCCAAGGGGTCACAGGCTTGATAATACACATCTTGCCAAATGCTTTGGACTGACACTGCTTTTAAATAAGAGCAAGGAAAAATGTATCCCATAAACTAGTTAGCACCTGCACTCAGTGTGTACCACCTTCCAGTCAAGGAAGTTCTGATGGCTGCTGCTGCTTCTTTTCATGCTAATGTTGTCAAAAATTTAAGTCACAAAAATCCTTATTTTAACATATATTTACAGCAAAGTAGTTTGTTTTTTCCTTTCCTCACCTCCCCAGTTCATACTGAATTGCTCAAAGGCTACAAGGCAATAGGCAATAATAGCTTCATTACTTTTTTGCATCCTCTGCGAGGTTAGCTTTATGATGCTGCTTTTGATGCTAACTGCAGTACTGAAAGGCCATGGAATATCATTGTACTCTATTGACTAAAAGAAACCATGGATCAGTGCCACACCAGGTGCTCCAATTACATTTTTAGATGAACAGTTACTAATGTGGAGGCAAAGGAAGGTCTCAGACCAGCTTACAGCCCTGCACGTGAGAGGATGTTGCAGAAGAATGGCATGAGCTGTCATTTGGAAGCCCTCATTCCAATAGCCCACACTAACCACAAATAACTCCTTTGGGACTATTAAATACCAAGCAGTGCAAATATGAAATTTTACTTGCAATGAATCATAAATGGAATGAGACACCCCAAACTCTCCATGTGGTAGTGGGATAAACAAATGGTGACAAGAGGATACATCACTGCCAAAGGTGTTCAGTAGTTTTGTCCAAGTGTGATCCAAAGCTCTACTGAGTTGCAGTCATAGCCCTGAAACAAGAGTGTGGCGACCAGCAGAGAGCAACACACAATTTGATATGAATTTTAGGTGAAGCCATTTATTAGGTGAAATCCCACAGATTCTATACCTTTATTACTGCAAACGTGGCAAGCTAAAAAGCTACTAATTGGTTACACACACTGTTCACACCATATTGATTGGTTAGTAATTATAACGAGTTCTGATAAACCTATCTTATAGCAAAATATTGTTAGTTTATCTTTAATACCTAAAAGCATCCGCACACCTGCTGGTTTTGGCCATCTTATTATGGTTGGTTCCTAACATGTTCCATTACTCCCAAATACCTTCCCATAACTGCTTCTTGGTTTAGGGCAGCCTGTACCCCTATCAACAAGGCCACTGTGTTTTGAGAATGTGATTATTGGGATCCTCTCAGCATGAGTAACTTCTCCTCTCTCATGGGAACAGAAGAATATTGTCAGGGCCTAAATCTTGGGAGAAGAGAGCTAGGCCGCCGGCAGGCCTGCTGTCTTCCCCGACACAAGAGCGTGGGACTTTTCGTTGGTGACATTATGGCTTTTTCTGTCCCCAGTCTTGAGACATCCCTTGTCTAATGTTGACTGAAGCTGTTTCCCGTGTTGCAACTCATTCACCTCTCCTACAGAATCTGGCTGTTTTCAGGTGCCACTTAGTTCTTCCAATGCACAGACTTTTTCATTGTGGATTTCCTTTCCCCCATCGCTGGTGGGACTTCTGAGCACCAATGCAACAGTATAGAGAACGAAACAGAAAATATTCACTGGTGTCAGTGTATCAGTTTCTTGAAGCAGAAAATTCCACTTTTTACTGTGTTTATGGAAACTCATTTCTGAAATAACAGATTTTACTTGGTAAATGTGCATGTGCTTCTGAGTTGCTGAATTTTGTCCTTCTTCCACTCATTTACTTATAGAGTCAACAACTCTTTCTTCAGGATGTTTACTGATCTCAGAACAACTCTTGTTTTCTCACTTGTTTTTTGTCTAGTAAATAGGAGGCATCTCAAAACTATCTCAGTTTTCTGATTTCAGCAGTACTGATTCTAGATGCTCTGATTTAACTAGCTCTGCTACACTGTAATTATCTAACAGCATTGTTGACTTCATTCAAAGAGCTATGATTAGGTAAATGCCTCTGAAAAGGCACTATTATCGATTGAAGGAGTAGTGAAGCCAATATTTTGTATTAAACAAATGTCACTTCTATTGGCCAGAAAAATTCTTTTAAATTGAACAGAGGCACATACTAAGAGCCTGGTTTCTTCAAGTGTCCGATTTATATTAAGAAAACAAAGCTCATTTTTGGATTTTGGACTTTCCAAAATCACAGTGGGGGGATGAAGGCATGGCAGCACCTTCGTTGAGCTCATCCCTCCACACCAGGCTGCTCCCTGAGCCCTCGGGGTTGGTCCTCAGACCCATACCCATTAATGTCTTTGGTTATGAACTTTGAAATAATAGGGGGTGCACATGGGCAAGAGCTCATGACTGCTACAGGGAGGCTGAGATCACTCTTATGATGCAGGAGCAGCCTTTCTGGGAAGTGGCATGGCCCATCAGAAGGGTCCCCTGAAGGTCAGCACTTGTTCCCTACTCCCAGTGAAGGACACCCATTGGCTCCAAGGATGTTCCCAATGGGCAGGGTTCAGGAGGATCCCACTGCTGTTGGGGGGCCAAGCCAGGCATGACATCCCTTTGTTCCCCCTGTGTCACCAGTGGCTTCACTGCCTGCTGTTCCAGAGCTGTTACCAGCACCTGTGGTGAGAGAGGGCTCACACTGTGATCCAGGCAGAGCAACATTGACAAAGGAGGAGGAAGAAAGAAGATGGGAAAACTGTCTCGGACAGATGTGCCGCTCTCCTTGCAGCCACTCTCCACTGCCACCACACAGCACATGGACATGGGTGTCCCTGAAGATGAAGCCAAAGGCACCGGCTGGGCTGCAAGGGCCACCCATGGGAGGCAGAGAGGGTGCAGGGATGTCCCTGCCACAGCTCCCCTCCACTTCCAGATGAGGATGATGAAGACATCATCAAGGAATAGTTCTCAACACCCATTGCTGCCTCAAGGTCATTTTAACAACTTCTGGTGCATATTATTATGGGGTAGTTACAGGATAGTCAGTTAAATGGCTGCTTACATTTTTCTATGCATGTTACATGCAGAGGAAGTTCTATTATGCTTCACTTCCTATACCCTGAGCACATGCTTGTTCAGGTACCTGCAAGCAAGACATTGCATCTTGGAATTTGTTATGCACTACTTGCATCTGACTTCAATGCTACAGAAGCACGGATCTTCCCCTCAGGAAGAGTTAACAGCATTAAGAATTAATGAAAAATAGACTTAAATTTATGGAACAAATAAGTCTGCAAATACTGTTTGAGTCTTTTTCAAATTATAATGACTGAAGAGTGGTGTACAATTTTTGTCCAGGTCACAAGACACATGTGGGAGTGTGTAGAAAGGAGTGGGACTGTAAGCACTTCTTGCATTTTTAAGAGGAGTTGTTCTGGTGTTTGCAAACACAAGAATAGGTTTTACTGTGCATTGCTCTGTTACTGAAAGTAAATGTTCCTAACCACCAAAAAGACTACTTTGTACTGATAGTGACAGAAGCTCAGACTTTTCTTGTCAGAGCTCTGATCACTTTTTTTAAATCTCTTTAGTATATGTTTCCAGTCTGTATAGCACAAATATACCCTGACTTCCATTGTTGTGTAAATAAAACTACCCTGAAATTAATCACAGTGGGACAATTTGTACTGAGATTAAGTCTCTTCATCAGGTGTCACCTGGGCTGGTCAGACACCGTGTAAAAACTAGGCTTCAGAAATGAGAGGGCTTTCCCAGCTGCCGCCAGTAGTCCCAGGCCATTTCATTGCATCACTTCAGAATGAGGGAAATTTGGAAAAGGACTTGAGCAATGAGTTGGGATTTTTTACCTTTACTAGAAAAAAGATAGCCAGACCTTGGTGAGAATGGCCCTTGCATGATGACCCAGACTGGCAGCTGTCCAACACCAAGCTGTTCAGTACCTGCCTCTTGCTCTAGCAGTTGATGGGCTTGCAAAGGGGAATCCTACTAGCTCACCTCTCCTTTGGGGCAGCTCTTCATACACTTGCCTCCTGACCATGAGAAAAGCGGGTGTATGTTTGTGTCACTGCCAAAGGCAGCCCAAATGCCTTCAGCTCTGCGTACCTTGAAAAACAAACTGGGGGCAGTAGGAGGGAGAAGGGGGAAGAGAGAAGATTAAAAAGTGAACACATAAGTGACAGAATGAAATGGCCCAGAGTTATATGATGCCTCACAGTGGAACTGGGCATCAGGGGAGGAAGGAAACACTCCCCCTCAAGCATTAGGTGCCTTGGAGTCCATGAGCTAGGACACACCACCATTCCTGACGAAGCCACACGGCCCAAGGCCTCATTTGAAAGGAGACCTTCTCACGCCACCTCAGTAGGACTGAGAAAGAAGGATTGGAGGTCCCGTGTCTTTGTGCAGGGTGGTCTATTTAAAGCAGAGGGCTGTGCTCTATTAAAGGAAGCCATCAATAGCTGCACCAGGCAAAGTGTTCAATGCTTACCACATTGTCTACCCTAACTTGAGGTAAGTAGTCATGTGTTTGATCATGCTGGGCGAGGCATTCGGGGCATTTCCTTTCCTGGGGTTCATATAAAGCTGTCACGCTCTCTTCCCTTCCTCCATCGTTTGCACTGGCTCTGCAGGCAGCTGCCATGAGCCAGGCAGCTCTGCTGAGGTTTGCACGCTGACAAGGTTGCAGTGCTTTTACCCTGACTCTGCTAAGTTGCGCGTTCTTTGTTGGGAGTTGTAGGTGGACATTGCCCAGGAAGGACGTGAAAATAACCCACATGGTGTGTTGAGCTCTTGTCACGAGCTAAGGAGATGCATTCACATCCTTGTGTAATCATCAGGACTCAAACCTAAGGCCACCAGGTTACATGAGGATAGTTGGGCTTGTTGGGGCCATGACTGGGAAGCATTTCAAACACCAGAACTTGGCAGTTTTAGAGGTCCCACGGGCTGTGCCAGCAGTGCCTGCTGGGCCAAAGGAAAGTGATCCCCAGTGAAGGGCAAGGGTTGATATGGGCAAGGCAGTAATAACTAAAAGTGGATCTTAGAAGAGCGTGGAGAGACACAGTCACAAGTATCCATGATGGCATTCACCTTTGGGTAGCAACTGCTGTCAGATCCTGCCTTGATTTCCTCCACAGCATGGCAATCACAGTATGGCAGTTTGCACCCTATATTCCCTTAGAGGTGAAAAATCAAAGCTGGATAGGATATGTTAGAGATAAAAGAGCCTGTTCATGAGCTTAAGAAAGCAACATCAGCACTTGGCACAGATGAAGAAACTCATCTCAGTGACACAAAGTTTTTGTAGAAAATGGATCGATTTAAGTTAATTTTGGCTTAAAGTCTGGTGGTGGTGCATAGAATGGGAGAGATTGCCCCTCCACCCCTGGAGAAAAAATTATGGGATTGTCTTATTCTTGCTCTCTTTATTGGTTCCTGACAGCAAACAGTTCCATTTTGGTTGCTCTCAGATAGGCTTTCCTTTGCTCAGCTGTTGCAGCCTGTGACTGTCATGCCTATTTCTTTTCCTCTGCAGCAAGCAGTGTGTCGTGCAGCTCCCTAGTACTCCTCTGCAGTCCCTTATTTTTTGTTCAGCAGCCTTAGTTATCACACTGAGCAGCTGCAGCTTCATTTCTGACACTGGAAGGGATTTCTGAATGTCCAAGACCTCGTGCCAGAAAGCTGTAAGGCTTTTCCCTACCGGCTCTCTTGTCTCAGTGTTACATCCTCGACACGGCTACGCTATCCCTGTTGGCAGAGGCAGGGTTTTCTCCACTGGATAGGCTGGCACAAGCTTGAACCTTACACATTATGAGATCAAATATGGGTTTAGGCTATTGCAGAATGTACCTCTGTAAAACTGTAATGACAATTAGCTTGTGTGTTGCTCTTATCTATACACTGCAATATCTTGTGCAGGTGAATTATTCCAAGGCAAATGCAGCCAAGACAATCCTGGGTTTATTCAATGTTGCTTCCAGAAAAGGAGAACGCACAAGCAGAGGCACAGCCTGATGTGAAAGGCTTTGTCCTATGTCAGAGTGAGGTGATGGTCTTCCTAGGGACTGGAAGGAGACCCCTACCTGATGACTTTCTGGGATCTCAATTCTTGAACCCTCTAACCCCTCATAAATAGTGACAAAAGAAGCCATGGCACGAGCCAAACTGTTCCACATTTTTATGCTCAATTCCTTGTTCCTTTTCTCTTTGGCACTGAGTGAGACCCGGATGAATAATATTGACCACATTAGAAGCATACACATGTGCTAGACCCGTCTTTGGGACTCAAGAAAAATCCCATGTAAAGACTCACACTTCCTAAGTGTTTAATATTTCCACTTCTGGACAGAAAGCATTTCTGAATCCACAGATTATCCATCTTTCCCTAGAAATCATCTTTATTCCCATTACTGCCCCATTAGGCATTTCAGTGCAGTGGTACCTTCAGCAATGTGTTTGCTGAGCTTGTTTAATACATGGCTTGAGCTCTGGGACCTGATCTTTCGAAAATCCTTTATCAAGTATGCATAATGTTCCTGAGAGTAATGGAACCATACCTCCTCTTCACTGGCTTTCTCATTCATTTTCTTTTTCCCATTTTGCCAAACCGCTTCAGTCTGGACTAAAGGCTGAATTTCTTTTTCCATTTAAGGGTGGATGTGCCTGCTTTGATCAAATACAGTACAGAATCTGGGCAAAAACCTCAGCATAGCTCAGGATTGAGCTGTGATGTCTTTTCTCAATTTCAGTAACCCTTTCCTGTTTCCTCAAAGGAGAGGCTTGCACATCCATGGCTTCACTTTACCAGTACCATTCAATATATTCAGCAGCAACCTGGGTGAGGCAACAGAGTGCACTGTCAGCAAGTTTCCCAATGACACAAAGCTGGGAGGACTGGCTGACACACCAGGAGGCTGTGCTGCCATCCATGAGATCTGGACAGGAGGAAAAGTTGTGAAGGGAGAAATTTAGTGAAATAAAACAAGGGCAAGTGTGGAGTCTTGCAGCTGGGGAAGAACAACCCCATGTACCAGTACCAGGTTGGGGATGGACCTGTTGGAGAGCAGCATAGAGGAAAGGGACCTGGGGTCCTGGTGGACAGCAGGATGACCATGAGCCAGAACCCTGCCCTTGTGGCCAAGAAGGCCAAAGGCATCCTGGGGTGTATTAGAAGGGGTGTGGTTAGTAGGTCAAGAGAGGTCCTTCTCCCCCTCTATTCTGCCCTGGTGAGACTGCACCCGGAATATTTTGTGCAGTTCTGGGCCCCTCAGTTCAAGAAGGACATGGAACTCCTTGAAAGAGTCCAGCGCAAGGCCACCAAGGTCATTAAAGGAACATCTTCCCTATAAGGAAAGGAAGAGGGAGCTAGGTCTCTTTAGCCTGGAGAAGAGGACACTGAGGGGTGACCTCATCAATGTCTATAAATATAGTAAATGGTGAGTGTCAGGAGCATGGAGCCAGGCTCTTCTCAGTGATGTCCAATGATAGGACAAGGGGCAATGGGTGCAAGATGGAGCACAGGAGGTTCCATGTAAACGTAAAGAGAAACTTTTTCACAGTGAGGGGGCAGAGGACTGGAACAGGATGCCCAGGGAGGCTGGGGAGTCTCCTCTGGAGACATTCAAAACCCACCTGGAGGAGTTCCTGTATGACCTAATCGAAGTGATCCTGCTCTGGCAGGGGGAGTGGATTAGATGATCTCCAGAGGTCCCTTGCAGCCCCGAACATTCTGTGATTCTGTGATTCTGTGTATCAGTGAGCAGAAGCAGAACCAGCTGAGAAGCCTAGATCTCAGCAAGTAGGGCAAGGGACATCATATCTCTGCAAGTTGCTAGATAGGAAAAATATGGTTTTTTAGGACAGAATCACAAACTCAGGGCCATGAAACAGAATTAGGAATGTCAGACCTGAATATACTGATTGAATGCACCAGATCATGCCTGATGGCTGAAGATGAGCAGACCTATATCTTGAATGAAAGACCTTCCCTCAAGATCTTTTGGACCCAGGGAAGTAGCAAAGACATTGCAGCCAAACTTAGCAAACACCACACCACACATACAAATATGCTGAATCAATACTGAACAGCTGTGGGAAAAAGAAGAGAGGAGTCCTTGACTGCATAACTTCAGCTGGGAAAAACAGATCTAATCTGGATTTGTCTGATGATATGCATTCATTTTTGTCATAGCAAAATATCTTTGTCTGTTTTGCATTTGAGTTGCTTTCATCACCAGTAGGAATTTACTTGGTATTTCTCATGGCTTTTGCCTACACAAACAATACACTCGACTTTTCAATTACTGTTAAACTGTTGTCTGAAATTTGGTTTAAAAATAGCTAGTGGAATTAAACAAAACTTTGAATTAGAACTCCAGTGAGACAAAAAAATGGCCAATCCTTTTGGTAAGTAGTTGAATACTTTTGTTTACTAGCTCTGCTGCTCCCTTTAATTAGCTTTCATTCCCAAACATTACATGCAATTCCATATGAATGGCAATAATCCATATTAAGAGGTCTCAGGTCTCTCAGGCTTCTCCTTTCACTCACATAAAATTTCAGATGTTCAAATAGTTCATCTGCAGTTCCCAAGCAGATTAGCTTGGACTTACCTACTCTTCAGGTGGCTTCTTGTTCATTTGCAAAGCTCAGCCAAGTCCAGTTGTCACTTCTTTACCCCTGGAAGTCACCTTCCTCAGGAACCCATAATAATTCAGGGGCAAATTGATGCTATATCTTAGACAATTTAACATGTTTCATTCCCAAAGCATGTAGAAGATGGGGTTGTCACAACTGAGCATAGTGCTCAGACACACGGGCAGTGCTACCTCGACTGGGATAAATCAGCTGGGCTACAAATAGAGGCAAAAATGTGTCTGTGCAGAGGTGTCTGTATGATCCCTTACCCTCTACTGAAAAGCAGCAGGATGATGGCATGTATGTAGCAGTAGTGTGCCTTTAGTGTCATCAGACACATCTTCAGCAATGAAGTTTAGGTACAGAGGGAGATTCAGTGTCAAGTGATAGCAGCTACAATGCTTTGATTCACATCTGCCTTCTTCATAAATGTCCTGAGGAACCTTAAGGGAGCACAAACCTCAGGAACTTTGTGTCTCTTCAGAACACTTGGATGACCTGAACTGCAGTGTAGCTCTTTGTCAGGTGGGAATGTGATAACACAATACTGCTGCAGACAGAAAATTTCAGCTTATTCACTCATGAGGGCCTCTGCCTGCTGCTGTTGTGAATACATATGCAGTGAAATTTAACAGCACAGTTCAAAAAACCCTTTTACCTTCTCTGCTGTAGGGTCTCCTCAACTGCTATATGTTTTTCTTCCACTTCCATATAGCCTTTTCTGCTTATTTAGCACTGGACATGTGGGTACTTGATTTCCTTTCTGGAGAACTGTGGGAATAATTTTGGAATCTATAACACAAGTTTTCAGGGCACCAGAGGAAATTCACACATGGTGCAGGCTCTCCAGTATCCAGGCAAGGAGGAGAAAAGACACAGAGCCACTGGATTCCTGATGGTCTCTTCTCTCTGTTGGCAGCTGGAACACAAGCTGCACTTCAGTCTTTGCTTCCAGGCTGCTCCTTTCCTGCCAAGATCCCCGGAGAGACAGTGGGGATTCAGGCCACAAACATCTTAACACTTCCAGTGTCAAAACCAGAAGGAAACACTGTGGTTTAAAAAAAAAAAGAAACCAAATTTTATGAGTGCATCTTAATACATCAGAACAAGAGACACAGGCATAGTTTTGTTTGCTTGGACTTATTCTCATTTTAAATGCCATTTCCTGCTTTAGTAGCTCATAAAAAATCAAGGTCATATATTCCGTGGTAAAATCTGACACAGCTCCACTTACTGCAAGGAGGCAACTCTATTTATGCTGCTTGAGGCTCTGGCCCTTTTAAACAAGCTTCATGTGTCAGCAGCTCTGTGAGCTTACTTTGATGCCAGGAGAAGAAATGCCTGTTTGGGATTCATCATTTAACTCCACATGGTAATGTGGCTCATCTTGCTTTCATGGACCCTAATGCCAGTTGATTAAAAAATTATATCTCTGCCTTCATTTTATCCCTTCTCTGCTCATCACAGTGCAACGTATCATTGTGTATTGGTTACAATCAAAAGTACCTGAGTGATGCTTTCTCCTCCTTTATTATTCCTGTACTTCACACCCTGTAAGGCTTGATCTGAAACATGTTTATTGAAAGTGACAGCTGGGAGCGTAAGAACCCGAGCGCAATGAAGACGTTATCTACCTTGCTGGGTTGCGCTCCTGGAAGTGTTCTGCTTCAGGCAAGGCAAGGCTGCCTCTTGCAAGATTTTGTCATCGGAAAATGTGTCCCTGGAAATATTGGTAACAGAATTGGTAGAAAAATACAGAAATTATTTTTTAAAAGGGGCATTTTAAAAGTAATTTTCAGTCAGTCTACAAGTTTTGAAAAGGAATGATTTTGTGTGTCCAATACCGTTGGCAAATCTGCCTGGTATTCCCTTTTCCATCTCCTTTTCGTCTCTCCATATATCCTTTCCCAATCTTAGCAGGCTGCTAAGTGAAAGAAGGGAAAGAGGGGAGAAAAACTTAAAAGGTATGGAAAGGGGATAAATAGGGAGCCTGCTTTGGCAGGGGGATTGGACCCGATGATCTTTCGAGGTCCCTTCCAACCCCTACGATTCTGTGATTCTGTGATTATGTGAAAGCAGGTTTTTAAAGGAAGGGATAATGACAAAGAAGTGTTTTCTCCTCTCCTGCCACAGAAAAAGCAGAAAATTGAGTAGTAGAAGAAGAGATAAAACATGCTTCTCTTTAAAAGTCTTTAGCCAATAATTTGCACATTAATTGTAATTAATTAACGGCATTAGTTCCTCCCACCACCACCCCCACTGCCTTGGGGGCATAATTTCATTCTGTCCTCTGCAGAGGAACCATGAGAGGGAAGGAGCAGTGAGGAGGCTGCGGTGCATACCTGCAGTACAGCCGCAGGGCACAGGTCTTGGGATAAGTAGCTGAGTGTGGGGAGAAACAATCTCCCCCTAGCGAATCTCAGCACTAGTCAAGGGCTTCGTCTCCTTTCACAGTGGTGGGGAAGGTAGATGAGGGGTTGGTGGCACATCCAGTTGAGGGGCATGTGAATCCACACTGTGGCATTGTGTGGTCCTTCACCTGCAGTCCTGCTTTCTCACCGGTGACAGTACCAGCAGTTTTGTGGTGAGAAGGATTTCTGGCCAAAACTGAGCTTTGTTAGGTACAAAACGATTTACAGGAGAGGGGGACTACTGCATCCAGGGCCAGCCAGGAGTTACAGCAGATGAAGGGCATCATCAAGGTGTTCCCAAGATGTACCAAGGACATGGGTTGTCATGCTGCATTAGGAAGGCAGCTGCGATGAGGGACACAGTGATTCATGCTCTAAATGCAAATGCTTCATTCATGTTTTGAGCAGTGCTGTACTCTCTGAGTAGTCTTGGTAACAGAGGTAGGTCTAGAACTGAAACAGAGGAAACAGTCCTCCTCCACAAGGAAAGGGGACCGGTGGTCCTCACCCAATGGAGAGCTGTGCTACCACTGGAGTATGTGTCCACTGGGCACCATGATCATTGTCCAGCTGTTCCTATACTCCATGTCCAGCCACACCTCAGAGGGAAAGGGAAAGTACCCAAGAGGTAGTTATTCTGGAATTACATGTCAGTACATAGGGAATGCTTTCAGTTTTATCTCCTCTCTGTGACAGCTACTCCTCCATTGCTAAGCAGTACCAATCCTTTCTAAAGCAGGCAAACACAGCCATGCAATGATCTATGGATAGTCAGGTAGACAGACGCATGAATTCTCTGCAGCAGAAGTATAAAAGAGAAGTGGTGTCCTCCCTCTGTGCCCAGAAGTGAGTAGGGCTCTGCTTAGAGGAAGATAGGAGGGTCTGAACAGGTTTTATGTTTTTACTGCACTCAAGAGGAGTAGGAATAGACCTTAACAACCCTCACCTGGGACATCCACCCACACCCATGGGCTCTGTTTATGCTCAGCCCTGAGGTATTTACTCTTATCTGAGGTATGTTAAGGAAGTGCTAGTCCATGGCTACAACCACCCCTGGTCTGGACCTCGATCCATGGAGTGACTTCCTAGCTTGACTTGAGTCCTGCCTCATCTCTGCAGACCTGCAGTTGGTGATACTCCTGGGAGAGATGGGCTAGCAGTGAGTAGTGCAGAAGAAACAGCTCACACCAGGACTTGGTATCTTGAATCAGGTCTCAATATCAAATATTGCTTTATAGTCCCAGGCTGTAGCACAGTTCCCACAGGTGTCCAGAGGAGACTGTTCTGGGACACTTACTACTGGACTTAAGGGTTTATATGGTGTATACCATCCTTTTCGGTCTCTTGGGGGCTAGGACTGGCTCTTAAATAAAAGATCAAATAATTTGAAGTAGAATGTTTAGCTTAACTTCTTCAGATCACTGGGTGAGACTTGAGCCAGTATTGCATTAGTGATGCCTTAAAGCTTGATCTGTAGCTGTTGCTTCTAATGAAGTGCTGGTAAGAAGCTTGTATAGTGTGCTAAGAGAACAGCTTAGAAAACTTACTTTCCCTGAAGGAAAGACAATTGTAGAGTATTTCAGTGGTGCCTGTGGCAAGCTTTCAAACAATTTATCTAGAAAAGGTTGGCCAGCAGTGTTAAGGGTGGTTAGGTGCCACGTTCCTTGAGGGCAATGAAGCAAATGCAAGCTGGGTGTACAGCTCCTATGTATGTTCTCTCAACTCTAGCTGATAGCCCTGTGGTCTAACCAGTCTGCATTCCCTTTCTACCACTGATTTGTACCTTTGTACAGGGAAAGGCTTTGGAGAACCAGTCTGTGTGATACTCCTGATGTTTATGCAGCATTGGTATGTCATGGTGAGGCTTGACTTTGAGCTCCAACGGTTGTGGTAATTGTTAACTCCTGGCTAGATGAAACTTCAGAGCATCCTACATTTCCTATCATGTTAGAGAAGAGAAGGGATGAACACTTGAGTGATGTATTTGTCAGATATTTTCACTCTTACAGCTTCATCTCACTCCCTTCCCACACCTATTTCTGCTCCAGCCAGCTCTGCTGAGTATTGCTGACTAACTCTGATATGGGTGACTCAGAAGAACTCATTCTGGTTCAATATTTCGCTACGTAATTATAGGGTACAGAAGTTGTTATTAATGTTGGTGCGATGCAAAGATATTATCTTCATTCCCCATATGTTCTGTCAGAACAAATGTTACTACTACAAATGACATTTCTGTACGAAGCTGTATGAATGTAGCTGTTTTCTCCTGCCACTGCTGTTCATTTTTACCTTCCAAATAACTGTTTGCACTTCAGAAGATGAAGTGAATCCATCTGTGTTTTGCAAGTAACGGGACTATGTGTCTGGTAGAGGTCAGCTGTAGACATTATGTGGAAGCATGGGAGTTAAGAAAAGCACTTAAAACAGCAGCCACTGCACTGTCTTAATGATGACAGATATCAAGCTTCATGTTTGGCCAAATGCTTGTTCCAGACATTTTTGGAGGGAAGTGCCAAAGACTGTCAGAGACAGCCTCAGAAAGGCCGAATGCTCCGTCCAGCTGGATGCTGAGAATGATTACTTGCTGTAAATATGAGTAAAGGGGGTGTTAAAGGAGGCAAGTGTAATGCTGTGCTGAAAGGAGGAAAAGAACTGCTCCTTTGACAATCCTGCTGGGTTGCAGGACTCTAGATTTTGGCACCAGTAATGTCCAGATCTTGTTCTCTAGATAAACATCTAATTTCACTTAGCACAGCTATAACAAAAATTTTTTTGCCTCCTGAACTTCTCCGTTCCTTGCTTTCTCCACCAAGCTGTGCATCTTGCTCATCACAGTCCATTCATGATCCAAGTGTGGCATTTCATCTGGCTTTTGCCTTAGGTGGCTCATGAAGCCTGTGGTCAAACTTCCAGTTCTAACATCTTTGGTCTTTGCCTGTGAACAGAGGTGGAATGATTTATTTTTATCTTACTCTTCCTTTACACAGTACAAGTGATATTCACAGCTTCAACACAGGACTGTGTCTCACCACCCAACTCTAAAACTTTTACCCACATCCTGGTCATCTTCACAGACCATCCAGAAACTGGAGAGTGTGAGAGGCAAAAATAAGAATTTGGGTTCTCTCAGGTACCTACCACTAGTTAAAATGCAACGCATCAGGTTTACCTTTTGCAGCATTTTATATACAGCCTACAGACTTTTCATACGGCCATGCCGGTTCTAGCAGTCCTGATGTTCTCAGCCAGCTCCTCTTCATAGATGCACAGACTGGCTTAGGTCAGAAAGGTTTGAGGTTTGGAAGTGACCTCAAAGATCATCTCATTCCACCCCCTCTGCCATGGGCAGGGACACCCTCCACTAGGCCAGGTTGCCCAAAGCCCCATCCAGCCTGGCCTTGAGCACTGCCAGAGATGGGACAGCCACAACTTCTCTGTGAAACTTGTGCCAGGGCCTCACCAGCTTCACAAGGAAGAATTTCCTCCTCATATCTAATCTAAACCATCTTTCAGTTTAAACCCATTACCCCTTGTCCTCTCCCTACACTCCCTGATAAACAGCCCCTCCCCAGCTTTCCTGTAGGCCCCTTCAGGTGCTGGAAAGCTGCAATCAGGTCTCCCCAGAGCCTTCTCTTCTCCAAGCTGAACAAGCCTGACTCCCTCAGCCTGTCTTCACAGGAGAGGTGCCCCATCCTTTTGACCATCTGGTCCTTCATAGGTACAGACACAAGAAAGATCTGTCATTGATAATCTGATACAGTCAATGCAATCACAGCTATACTGATACACTTGTTCATACCTTACTATGTCTTGTGAATACTTTCCTTATGATACAGTATCATATTCTGTAGGATGCAGGCAGATCACCCATTCAAAAATCATCTGAATTTCAGCCAAGGCAGTAAAACTGAATTACTCATGAATGCCTGTCACCAGTTTTGCTTTTTGCTCACTTTTTTTTTTTTTTTTTNTTTTTTTTTTTTTGAAGGAAAGTGGGGAAAAGTCTTTTTGCCTTCTTCATCATTCTAACTTTGGGCAGCTGAGTATCTTCCATGGCACATCAACAATGATCAATGCAAAGTGAATTAATGCAAGTCACGGACTAGTTAATCATGTGGAATTTAACAGGTACCTATGGGTATCAATTGTTAGGTATCTCTATGCTTGCATAGGAATTTCCAGGCTGTCCTAATATGGACATAATGAACTGTTAGACACATTGGTCTGAAAACAGAATGACAATTTTATAGAAAGCATTTTTAATAAAAGAAAAATATTTGACTGCATCCAAGTCACATAAAAAAGATGCAGCAATTCACCTTCAATGTATCTCTTCTGAAATGTACCAGACACAGCAATTCTATATTTCAGTTTATAGATGAATGATAAAGGGGTTCATCATCATCAATAGTATGGATTTGATATAACCCTTATTTCTGTGACCAAAAAAAAGGGCACTTAATATTTTTAATTAAAACTGTTGGTTTATATTTGCATATTTGCTAGGTGTGCTGTAGCTCAGAGTGCTAAACTGCTGTAGCTGGGTTTGGTCATGGACCACAGTCCCCTTCAGGGTATGTATTCCATAAGTTTTAAGCATAATGGTGTCCCTATTCACCACAGTCCCTGACGATTCAAGGTCTCTAGTCCCCACAACTTTACTATCCTTGGCCTACTGCACGATTGTTACTACTCCTCACCATTTAAATATCACTGTGCAATGAAATAGGGACTTTTTTTCACCTTTTTCCAACCTACAACTTCATAGAGTGTGCTGTGGCTCCTCCCTTTTAAAACTTCTGCTGACATTTTACATGGCAGATCCATGCCTGTCTCCGAGTTATGCTGTGACAATTTACCTGCAATTATTTCTTTTTATTTCTTCATGATTACAATAGTTATTCCAGTCTAGTTTACTCATTGTTTTAATTTCATGCTCATCATGTAGGTACTGTTGAAAGCTAATAGCATGATCAGTGCTCTGCTGTAAACAGGACAAGACACATTAGACGTCTTAAGGAGTTTATAATTGAAAACAGATTGACTACCATAGTTAATGCATTGCATTCCAAAGGAATCCTTCCTGGGTTTGTTTTCTCTGCTGGTTTCCAAGTGTTTGACAAACTGATTTCAGTTCAGAGCGGTGGCTCTGTGATTCATAACCACTCATCAAATAACTTCTGCAGCTTACGGTGCCAGCCTCCTGTTTATTGCCTGTATTTTTACCCAGAATCTATGTTGCTACTTTCACAGGGGTGAAAGATGTGGTACCTGGGCCATGTAATTCCCTTTCCCTCCTTGGATATCTAGGGGCATGGCTTCACATCATAACCCCTCTGATTACGGTGGGCTGAGCGCAGTCCTCATCAGCTTCTCCGCATTGAATGGGGTGGCCTGCAGCCCCCCTGGCAGGAGAGCACCTCGCTGGTCTCAAAGACAAGAGGTTCTTTTTAGTTTTTCAGCAAACTGATGTAACTCTGCAAAGTCTGTGTCTGATGCAATGAAAGCAGCGGGAGGGTACAGCCAAGAGAGGTGAGACCAGCACCTACAGGTAGAGGAGGTTTGGAATAATAATAAGCGATACCACTAAGGATATTATTAACAGTATTTGTGGCTTTAAAGGCAGTTGCTCTGAGTTGCTCCTAAATCCTTCAATAAGAGGCTAAGAAATGGAAACAGAGTTAATAACAAGTGACTAATGTAATTTGTTATTTACCTATAATAGTGATTTCCAGAATGCAATCTGAAGTCCAAGCTACAAGTAGGCCAAAAAGGAAAGGTGGCGTAAAGCATACGGTCATCTTCTCAGAGAGCTCATTGTATGAAATATATATTTTATATACAATTACCAACAGGGAACAGCCAACTCACTTCATTTTGTAGAAACCAAACCTTTCCTTTGGGATTCTTTAAAGTTTTGCATCAGCAAGTATTTTCGTTGCTGTTGTGATCTAGACTCCTATCTAGATTTTATTTATCTCAAACTCGCCTCTCTTACAGATAAGTAGGTATACCCTCAGGTCATCTAAGTGTTCCTGAGGGATGAGCACTGCAACCTTGCAAGCAGGTCAAAGTCAGTGTTCCCATTCTTTGCTTTTCTCAGTTTCCTGTTTTGTTTTTGGAGGTTGTTTGGGGGGCTTTTTTGCCTAACCTAATGACAGACAGCTCAGATGAAGAACGCATTGACTTGAGCTTGGAGGAGCCCTGCAGGAAGTGATGTAGGTCTCCTAAAAATATATCATGTTCCTTCCAACTGCAAATCTTTCTAAAAGAGGCACGTTGGAAAGAGCTGTCTCAGAGAGGATTCCTGTGAATGTTGGAAAAGGCAAGAAGCTGGCACATGTAAAGAACTAGTAAGTGTGGCAAAGATTTAGGAATGTCACTTGCCATATGTGCATGCTGAGTAAAGAAATGCAGTAAAGTGTTTCTGCCTTGTTAGCTACGGGGGTTTTTGGGGACAAATACCTTTATTGGCTTGGCTTCCAGTGCATTTGTGTTTTCAACCATGTATGGGGTTTATTTATTTATTTATTTTTAGAAAATGGTCTATGAAGCCCACTGCCCCTGCTGATTACTCGTCTCCTTCCTTAGCAGAAACATGTGCAGGTAATTACGGAGCAAACAATTTAATTTTTTTTGCTGGAATATCATTAACATTTCTACTCTGGCTGCAGATGGCTTCAGACTTTGTGGTAAAGGAAAATAGCCTAAGTTTTTGCACCAAGAGAATGGATCAAAAGGCCTCGCTTTGTTTAAAGTTCACAGCTAGTATTTAGAAAACCTACAGCTATTTCTCCTATGTAATTTCTTTCCATTTGTGAAAAGCACTAGCAGAAGGAAAAAACCCTAGCAAATCTATCCTGTATATTCAATGCAAATCTCTGAGGCCAAAAAGATATAAAGATTAGACATGTGTTATGAATCCCAGCCAGGAATCTGTCTTCATCCTGTGCCCAAAATTCTTTGAAGAGCTAAAGATGTTGCCTCTTGGTAACGTCGGGCTCTCGTTTGCCCTAAGACTATTTCTGAATGAGCCTGATCCTCCCTGTACTGTTCAAGTAGGCAAGGCTCCAGGTCTGCCCTGGTCACCCTTTTCCCTTCCAGTTCTTCCCACTCATTTTTTCTTACATGCTTTCTGTCTTTTCTTCCCCCTGCCCCCTCTCCCCAAGCCTCTCCCCCCCCCCCCC
>VZTU01004778.1:65465-84380 GCA_013400835.1 Zapornia atra | reverse complement strand
CCAATTATTGTTCTATTTTTGTATGTGTGTGCTGCCTATGTAGCTTTCTTCCTCTGTAAGCCTAATTAAATCTAATTAGATTGCCTGGGTAGCCTTCTACAGAGCTTTGCCTGCAAGATCCCATTTGGTTTAACTCAAATGTTAACTAAATGTGCCCATGTCTTTCTGAAAGCATGTCAAACGAGACAGAGCCCAGGCTATATAAAGCCAGCGTGGTTCTAGCATCTTCAGTTTAATAGCAGATAACGAGAAATAAAATGGAATGCCAGAGATGCTCTCTATTGTCCTCTCCTTTCCTTGGAGTTGTAAATGCAAGCAAATATTTTGCAATGTTAGTATTTTTGGGTTTGTTTGGTTTTTTTAATTTGTAGGTTCCTGAAGGGAGTGGATATGATGAGGTCAAATTAAGAAGCCCCTTACGTTTTAAGAGGTGAGTGCTAAAGAGTTGCAGGTGCTGAAGTAAGATGAGAACTCAAGTAATGCTACAGGACATGGGGCAAGCTTCAGGACAGCTGCACCCCTCAGGGCATCATTTTACTCCCCAAAAGAGGAAATGCTCATGTTTATCAAGTGAACAGTGTACACCATCCTTTCAAGGCCTGGATGGAAGCCCTGTTGAACTTAGGAGCTGATCAGTACCTCTAGTAGTTACATTAATCTTTGAACCAAGTTTTTATTTTTCATGCTAAGGTAGTTTAAAGCAGTATGATGTTCTTGCTTATATGTTTTACCAGGACAAGGCGCAGATTTTGCAATAGGCATTATGATAATGTTAATCCGAATGATCTAGGTGACAGGAGTGAGAGATGGTGTGTAACAGATTTATGTTTTCTCTGTCCCTAGAAAGAAAAGGTTTTAAGTGTTTGCATTCCCTTTTCCTCTCAAATTACCTGAATTAATGATCAGAAGTTTGTGTTAATGAATGATAAATTGAATGAAGTAAAAATTTGTCATGTTGAGACTTCAGCCTGTGACCTTGCCAGGACCAGGAGTACCCAGGTGACATGAAAGACCAATGAAAGGGTCACGAGAAAAGCTTTGGGTAAGAGGCCCTGGCTATCCACAGGACCTGGGTCCAAACTAAAGAACACATGAGCAAGCAAGTAAGTTAAGGCAAGGATATTTACTGGGCTTATTCCTTTGCCTAGACCATGTGTGTGATTCGCATGACGCTTCTGTGCATGTGCCCACGTGACTGTGTGCATGTGCTGACACCTATAACACATCCAAAAAGCTAACTGTAAGCCAGACTGGGTCTCAGTCATGCCTTTGAGGTTGGAGTGCGTTTAAGTCCCTACAGAGCAGGGACCTGGGAGGTGATAGCCATGTGGTGGTTCCCTAGTTGGTCACCATTTTAGTAGCGTGATACCTGAAAAAAATAAAGCTGTCTTTGGCTCTGAACATTTTAAACTTCTGGTCAATGCATCTTATAGTACTATTTGCTTCCAGTTTAATGAGCCATTTGGTATCAACAAGCCTTTTCGGTATGGAGCTTGTTAAGAGATTGTTATCAGGTCTCCTCAAGTGTTTATCTTGCATGATGGAAGGCAGGCAAGCTTTCCAGTCCTCAAGTCATCTATCTTATCCTTATGCTTTCTTTTTGGACTTTTTTGAAATATGGGCACCAGCAGACAATCTGCTGCCTTGTAATCGGGAAAGGAAAAGGTAATGATCTTCGACCCTTTTCATTTTTGCTATGGAATTTGTCTTTTCCTTTCACACAGGAGTCAGGGTATTTAGGTAATACAAGACTTAGGCTAGAAATATCCATGATTCTTGGATTTGCTTGTGTCTCTGTGATACGATGCAGATATGCTTTTCTAAGAATATTCTTTAAAGTGGACAGGTTCTTTCTCTGAGAGCTGGGAGCTGTCTGCGTCTACTTGATGTCTTAAAAGATCCTGGTCCTTCACAGAACTTTAGTGGCATTTTTGGGAGAGACAAGCTAATCAAATCAGCTCCTTTTGGCATCAAACCTCCATGCTTTGAATCATCCCTGTCCCCCACCAGGAAAAGTAGCCCCTGCTATTCACTACCTACACAGAGTCAGTATAAGCATTACACCAAATTCAAAAGGAGCTGAAGCAAAATGCCTGAAGAAGCTGGCATAATTTTTGTTCCCCTCCTGGATGAGCAGTGGTGTGTGAAGATGTACTCCCATGTCCACGCAGAGTCTCACTGGAGTCACTGGTTCAGTCACTGGTTCTGAGGATAGGCTGAGTAAGTTGGGACTCTTCAGCCTTGAGAAGAGAAGACTAAGGGGGGACCTAATTAAAGTCTATAATTATCTTAAGCAGGGGATGCAGGGGGAATCAGCCAGCCCCTTTTCGGTGGTCTGTGGGGACAGGACAAGGGGCAATGGCTGCAAGTTGGAGCACAGGAAGTTCCGCACCAACATGCGGAAGAACTTTTTCCCAGTGAGGGTGACAGAGCCCTGGCACAGGCTGCCCAGGGAGGTGGTGGAGTCTCCTTCTCTGGAGATATTCAAGACCCGTCTGGATGCCTATCTGAGTGATATGTCCTAGGGAGCTGCTTTGGCAGGGGGGTTGGACCCGATGATCTCTTGAGGTCCCTTCCAACCCCTACGATTCTATGATTCTATGGTTCTATTTACAGACTCTTTGAAGCATCAGGTCCTCAGCTTTGCTTGTGAGACGGTACGGACTCTTGGCTGTAGCCTAGGCTGAAGCAAGGCTGGTATTTTTGGTACATGCGTAACGATGCAGCTAGACTTAATTTTTCTCAATTCCACATTTCCACATTTCTCTCTCAGGATGACCTGCAACAGAAACAGACTGAAGTGACTGCAGAGCAGGGATATTTTACACAAATATGTCAAATAATACTTTTCTATCATACAGCTTTCACACAGTATGTGGTGTGCATTTGGGGAGGTATGGAGGGGAGAGGTTTTGTGACTTAAGGCCTCTCCTATTTACATTCGGTTGCTGGGGGAAAGAAGAAAGGAATTGAGAAGGCAGAATTAAAATTGGCTTTTTCTGGAGCTCTTCCGAGCTGGAATTGCATATCAGCCATCTGATACCTGAAGCACTGAATCGCTGTGATCTTCCTTGTTGAAAGAGGAGCTTCATCAAAAATATCTCCCATGAGTGTCACAGAAGTCGCATTTACTATTCTGGTATATTGTCATGAATGTGTCTTGGATGCAAAAAAAATTTATATTTGATCTCTCAGATTTCTCTGCAAATTCACTGTAGTGGGAGTAGGATCAGGCTTTTGTTAGATATTTTGTTCTGCACTCTGTCTCTCTGTCTGCACCTCCCTCTTGTGCTCCCTTTAATCTTTCTGAGCAATTTTCTCTCTTCCTGCAGGGGTGACTGAAACGATCCTTTGAAGCAGCCAGCTTTGACATTTGGAAGGAGAGGAAAAAAAAAGAAAAATGAAAGAATGCTCTAATTAAGCAAAACATCAGTTAAGGCTCAAGCAAAAAATGTAAGTTTCTGATCAGTTCTTTCATGCCTGTTTGAACACTGCACTGCCTTAGCGGAGGGGCTTATTAGAGGTTGCTTACAGAAAGTCCAGGTAGGTGAGCAGAGACGCCCACGAACAATATACACGATTTTACGTGGGGAAATGAAATATTCTCCACCCCTCACGTAACACATGCTGTGGCCTACTGCCCAAGCAGTTGCAGAAAGGAAAAAAATTTATTACACTGTGGCTATAAAGCACCATTCCAGAAGTGAAAAGGGGGCTTCAAAAGCCTCACACAGGAACACTGCGCTGCCATCCAGAGAGACCTGGACAGGCTGGAGAGCTGGGCAGGGAGAAATCTAATGAAATTCAACAAGAGCAAGTGTAAAGTCTTGCACCTGGGGAGGAATAACCGTCTGTATCAGTACAGGCTGGGGGATGACCTGCTGGAGAACAGCTCTGTGGAGAAGGACCTGGGGGTCCTGGTGGATGGCAGGTTGGCTATGAGCCAGCAGTGTGCACTGGTGGCTAAGAGGTCAAAGGGATCCTGGGATGCATCAGGAGGAGTGTGACCAGCAGGTCTAAGGAGGTGATCCTCCTCCTCTACTCTGCCTTGGTCAGGCCCCACCTGGAGTGTTGTGTCCAGTTCTGGGCTCCCTGGTATAAAAAAGACAGGCACCTCCTGGAGAGAGTCCAGAGAAGGGCTACGAACATGATTAGGGGCCTGGAACATCTCCCATATGAGGACAGGCTGAGTGAGCTGGGACTGTTCAGTCTAGAGAAAAGAAGACTTAGGGGGGACCTAATTAATGTTTATAAATATCTTAAGCATGGGATGCAGGGGGAATTGGCCAGCCCCTTTTCAGTGGTCTGTGGGGACAGGACAAGGGGCAATGGCTGTAAACTGGAGCACAGGAAGTTCCGTACCAACATGGGGAAGAACTTTTCCACAGTGAGGGTGACAGAGCCCTGGGACAGGTTGCCCAGGGGGTGGTGGAGTCTCCTTCTCTGGAGATATTCAAGACTCCTCTGGATGCCTATCTGTGCAATATGAGCTAGGGAGCTGCTTTGGCAGGGCGGTTGGACCTGATGATCTCTGGAGGTCCCTTCCAACCCCTACGATTCTGTGATTCTGTGAGCATACTCGCTCTTGGTTTTGCTGAGTGCTGAGCCCTCTGGGTCACTTGCACGTGTGTGTCCTTAATTGTACCTGTATGATCTATCAAACATATGGCAAGATCAGTTAAGAGAAACAATCTCTTTATGGCCATCATCTTCTGTTTTTCCATGATGCTGACCTCATCTTAGGTGTTTGGTAGGCTGAGGAAATGCTGAATCACCTTGTAACCCCATGTCTGACAGCCACCCGAGCAAAAAGCCGAATTTGGATGTTGAGAGCTAGTGCTTCTGCACACAGAAAGCCCACAGCTCACTGTTTCAGCTGTACTGCCACTGTTAAGACAGCAATTATTTATGCTGTGAAAAATGACACGTGTTATAACAAAGATACGTTCGGAGTTTAAGCTTAGAGAGGCTCTGGGCGAGGCAGGGCCAGGGAGGATGTCACAGGCCAGTGGGTTCAGCCCTGCAGGGCCTCAGCCAGCCAGTTCACAGAATCCACTTCATAACAGTAGTGAGATACAGCTTAAAAATGAATAATTGTGGTGTGCCCACACACCGCCTTTTGAAAAGCTGCTTAAGTGGAATGATATAAATCGTTCGCATTGTTTTACTCACTTTTCTTTTTTGCTGAGTGAGGAATAATTTTCTGCAGGGAGGTTGTGCACTGCTGAGGTTTGGGGTTTGCTTTTTTTTTTTTTCCTGCTCTCCAAAGCTTTCTTGATTCATCTAGCATTGTTGGGTGCAAGTGCTGAAGGAGAAAGATGGGTGGGACTCACAAAGTCCCTGGCTTCAGCCACCCTGAGTTTAACGTGTGCCAAATTCCTGGCATGGATAGTTTCCATTTAGTCATGGGGGTTTTGCTTGGGATCTGCAGACAGTTATGTGCATCCTTAAAAGTGCTACCATGTTCCCTCCTGTTGGAAAGCTGCACGGGGGATGGAAGTGGCACAGAGGCAGGAGAAGGACACAGCAGGACTGGGAGTTGGTTGCCTCTTTTAAAGTAACATGCTAGTGCAAGAGAAATACATTTTGAGAACTGATTCCACATGCAGGTGGTACTGTGATGGCACGATTACCCTGCAAAAATGCACAGCCTTTATTTTGCAGTAGCCATTTGTCACTAAACACTGGCCTGGGGGCTGGGCACCTTTAGTTTGCTTGCTTCAGGTGATTCTCTCCAGATTTTGGTGTCTTTGCCTGATTTACAGCATGTGTATAATGTTCTCTCCCCATGGACTGCCAAAGGAGCCTACTTGGTTAGCTTAGAAGGACATGTGAGCATGAAGGAGGTGGTCCATGAACACATCCTGACATATTCTTGTGTCTTGTTGCTCTTTCAAGGCCACCTTGCAGAAGTCTCACTGCCGAGGCTGAGCAACAACAAAACCACAGAAGGGTCAGGGTTGGAAGTGACCTCTGGAGATCATCTAGACCAACCCCCTGCCAGAGCAGGCTCACCTACAGCAGGCTGCACCAGGCAGCATCCAGGTGGGTTTTGAATGTCTCCGGGGATGGAGACTCCACAACCTCTCTGGGCCGCCTGTCCCAGTGCTCTGTCACCCCCACAGTAAAGAAGTTCCTACTCGTGTTTAGGTGGAACGTCCTAATTTGAAGTCCATGCCCATTGCCTCTTGTCCTGTCAACAGCCTCTTTCCTCAAGCAACAAAAGCTGTTTATGAACAGGATATACCGATGGAGGGGTGCTTTTCTGGGGACAACAGACAATAAAATTCCTGACCACTCTAGTCAGTCTTTCATCATCAGACAACACTGTGTATCTGTATATGGAAGAGCTTCTACCTACTTTGCACTTATCATGGGGGTGCTCCAGAGATCTTCATAGTGTACTTGAAGAGTTGGGAAAGATGTAGCTGTCTGTGTAGGAATTGTTTCTGCACGCACAAGTACAGCATTAGGTTAAAAGAAGAAAGTGCTTTTTGGAGAGAATGGGCTCTGAAGTACTAAAATCTTGAACTGTTGGCAGAACAAGGAAGTGCCTATTCTTTATTCCTTCAGTCATCAGGCTTTTGTTGGCAAGTATTTTGGCATGCATAACACACACTGTGATTGACCATACATTTATGCAACCTGAAGAAAATGAGGATTCAATTTTGCAGACTTCTCTGCCCAAAGTATTAGATTTTTTTTTTTTTTGTCAGAGTAAGTCTTGGGTTCCTTTACTCTTAAATACATGTATTTTAGTTCTGTATCACTCTCCCAGAACACTTACTGGCAGCAGATATGGCGATACCATTTTAAAGTTGACTCCTTTGATAGCTTCAATCAGATCTGACAAGGAGTCTGTTCCCAACAGATATTTGTTGGGGCTTCTTGGCTAAAGCATCTTCCCAATCTTTTGACAAATTCAGTGTCTCAACACTGTGAATCTTACACCCACCACCCCCAAAATACTGTCAGAGCAAGTGGCTTTCTTTAGAAATGTTCTCTTTCCAAGTTTTGCATGCTGAAAGTTCCTCTTCAGTTTTACTAAAGTCTAGCTTGTGGGAGGATCTGATGACGTCTTCTCTTTTTATCTTTATCTGCAGCATATCAGTTGTTCCTGCCCTGCAGACCTGATGGCTGGTTCCTTACCCCACATACCCCTCTAACCTGCCTGTGTGTACGAAGGAGGCTGGAAAGCGAGTTCCTCTGTGCTGGTCCTGTGAGCAGGACCTCCTGCCAGGGCACCGGTGTCACCACCACAAACTTGGGAGGCTGAGAAGTCAAGCTGTGTCATAGGTCCAAGAATAACAAATATTAATTGTGCTGTCTGCTAGCTAGCAGTGATGGCGACCTGTGACAGCCAGTTCCCACTCTGCAGGTTACCTCCCTGTAAGAATCAGAGAAGCTGGGTGAAGAAGCCTCTAGAAGGAGAAGGGACGCTCCTTCCCTTAGGCAGCAACTGAATCTGCTGAAGGAAGAGAGATGTCAGGAGTACAAGGTGGACCAGAGGAAGGACCAGCAAGGCTTTAGCAAGGTAGCGATTTACAGCACAGCAATTAAGGGGGAGAGAGCTGAGAGAAGAAGCAAGCATGCTTTGAGCTCCATGCTGATGAAAGAACTTAGAAGAACTGAGGAGACTCTGCGGATAGTTGCAATCCACTAAAAAAGCTCCAAAATACAGCTTAAGAGGAATGGCCTGGCTTTCTAAGATACAGTGGGCCGGGGGGGATTTGTTTATAAACCTTTGTCTTACCTACTGTCTTACCTAGTCACTTGCCATCTTCTGATCTAAAAAGTCAACAAGTCACATTTTTTGGTCTAATGAAGACTGGCTTTTTGTAAATTCAAATGCCTTCTAGGTTGTCTTTGACTAGCTCCCTGTAAAAGAAAAGGTCTTGACAGGTGTGTACCAAAGCTTGGGCTAGTCTGGGATCCCATCACACAGTCTGGGGGTTTTCATAAAATGAGTTAGCAACCTGACCTCGTTTGAATTGAATCATCATAGGAGTAAATGACACTTTGTTCTCGTGTTACCAGACTTAACAGAAAATCCTGAGACTGAATCATCAGATCACCATGACGATAAGGTGCTTTTCCACCCTCTGTGCCAGGGCTCTGCAGATCTGCTCTAAGGTGCACATTTGGGCTGGGTGGAGGGACTTCATCTTTGCAGAGCAGTGGGCTGTTCCGTTATCTTTGTCACCAGGATATCGTACATCTCTGGCACTGCAAAACAGCTTTCCCTAAATATGTTTTCAAGTTTTGCAGTATTTTGGGGTAGGCTATGCTTTCCTCTGTCCTGGGGACTGCAGAGCACCGTCAGGGGCCTGGACTAGTGGTCAGATGAAATGTGGGATGGAAAGAACAATATTTCCTTGTGTGTTTTGTTGGGTTTTTTCCTGCCTGTCCCTGTTTAGCTGGCGCCCCTTGGGGCATGAACTGCCTTGCACTGTGACTGCACATTGGTTGTCTTGCTCAGGGTTGAGGCTGCTGGAAGATGCTCTGAAGAGGAGAAAGGAGTATTTTTTTATTTGACCCTGGCAGATCAGGTGTACTGCTGCTGTGTGGCCCCAGGTAGGCTAGGCAGATGCATTAGCATCTCTCTCGAATGCTTACCGGTCAATCAAACCCCATGAGGCAGGAGTGCATGTTGAACCTCTCCAAAGTTGTCTCAGTAGCTCCATTCTCCCTTTCCTTTTCCACAGCAGCATATGGGATGACCCTGCCCTGAAACCCAGGCAGAAGCACATCCTCTCCTGTTTCTTTAAGAGTCAGCAGAGCTACATGATTTGCCTCTGGTGCTCTGGATCCTCCACCCCCCTTCTCTGGGTTTAGATTTATCACTGGCCTTACGCTTTGGGAAAGGCAGAGAAAAATTTTGTGGGGAGGAAGAGGAAGCTCTTTTCTGCCCAGTATTCACAAACGTGGTGATGTATATTAAGTCCATACTGTCCATGTGGGAAAGAAGCCCAGCAAAAGGAAAATAGGTACCTCCCACAGGAAAAAAGCAATCCTTGGCATGCGGCTGAACTTTAAAAAGTTATACAATATCACTCTGCCACTCTCTGGTGGGTTTGTAGCTGGTCTAACCAGTCTTTTACATCATGGAATCTTCCCCTACATATCGTCCATTAAACAAAGGTATTTATTATAGCAGAGACTGCAGCACGTGGCATAGATAACATCTCTGGTGCACGAGGAGGGCAGGAAAGCTCTAAGCACTCTTTGGAACACACATTTCTTTGTATGCATGGCAGGTAATGCTCCTTCAGTTGCACAGGCAATGTATTCTTGAGGAGTCCACAGGGGTTTTCCACTGTTGGAGCAGTTAGGAACCAGCAAACACCCTAACGCAGCTTTCCCTCTCCTCATTCATCCGTGACTCTTGCTCATAGCATGCTTTTCTACCTTGCTGCTTTACGTCTTCCATGCAGTGGGCTTCCAGCTGCTCCTGAGGGCCAGCCTTTTAAATCAGTGCCTTTCACTGTTTTGTCTTGGGGTTTTTTTTGTGGGTTCCTGAGTGTTTCTGATTTTAAGGGGTCCACCCAAAGGTACAAAGGGAAAAAAAGCCACCCAAAAAAAGCCACCCTGCTGGCAAGTGGGCTTACATTTGGCATGTAGGAGGCTGTAGAGTCACTTGGAAGGCTTTACAATTGCACAGCTAGAAAGGGATTGAAAGGCCTG
Source organism: Zapornia atra (assembly GCA_013400835.1). Lineage (NCBI taxonomy): Eukaryota > Metazoa > Chordata > Aves > Gruiformes > Rallidae > Zapornia > Zapornia atra. The sequence continues at coordinate 74,696 of VZTU01004778.1, read as the reverse complement.
GTTTCGACAAAGGCAGCGAGGAATATTATGCTTGTACCCGGGTATGTTTTGGCTGCCTGATAATGGCCGTATCAGAGCAAAGGCATTCTCCAGTGGACTTGAATTAAATAAGCTGTGTTTATCACCCTGGGGGCACGCAGGCCTTTCTTCTAGCCACCTGCATAGGTTGTTGTTCATCTTTCCATATCGATAAATGTTTTGTCTCTTAACTTACCTTGAACTGTCTGTCTTCACGGTGACAACAAGAAAAACTCCTTCATTACCGTACCTTGCTCCACGATCAAGGATACTTCTCTTCCACAGAGCTGGTCTTTGGAAATGGAACAATGTTTCTGACCAGGGAGGGGAGTTTCAGGTGATAGAAGAGCTGTCCTTTAAGCAGGAATGTCGGGGAAGACAGCAGGCCTGCTAGCAGCCTACCTCTCTTCTCCCAAGATTTAGGCCCTGACAATATTCTTCTGTTCCCATGAGAGAGGAAAAGTTACTCATGCAGAGAGGATTCTAATAACCACATTCTCAAAACACAGCAGCCTTGCTGATAGGGGTACAGGCTGCCCTAAACCAAGAAGCAGTTATGGGAAGGTATTTGGGAGTAATGGAACACGTTAAGAACCAACCATAAAGAGATGGTCAAAACCAGCAGGTGTGTGGATGCTTTTAGGCATTAAAGGTAAACTAACAATATTTTGCTCTAAGATAGGTTTATCAGAACTCGTTATAATTACTAACCAATCAATATGGTGTGAACAGTGTGTGTAACCACTTAGCAGTTTTTTAGCTTGCCACGTTTGCAGTAATAAAGGTATAGAATCTGTGGGATTTCACCTAATAAAATGGCTTCACCTAAAATTCATATCGAATTGTGTGTTGCTCTCTGCTGGTCGCCACACAGGAACGCTATGCACCTGTGCATCTATGGATCTGTGGGGGTACGCCTATGCCACTTCACCTTTTGAAAATACAAAGCTCACAGGCCGCGGCTCTTGACTGAGTAGTAAACTACCTCCTGGTGCTCTGTTCTGTACTCCTCCAGAAGTCTTCAGCCGTTCCCAAGAAGAGAGAACGCTCAAGAGTAGCTGGCATTTTCTCAGCCACTTCCAGTGCTCCTCTCCCCCAAAATGAGGTGCACGAAGGTGTCAGGATTGACGTCTCGCTTCTATCTGTAGCCAGCAGAGGCCAGCAGTTCAAGCTCACGAAACTCCTAACCCACAAATACGTAAGATTTGAGTTAATTTATGTTTGCTGTTGGAGAAAGGTCAGCTATGGGTGCTGCTGCAAACAAGTGTCAGCCAAAGTCTGAATGAAACAGAGTGAATCTAAAAAGTCTTGGGCAGCCAGCCGTTATGCAAGCAATGTATGAGGATACATCGACAGACATCAAACATTTATGGTTTGGGTTTTGTTTTAAATTTGGCAAAAGCAGTGCTGTGGACAGTCAAAGGGGATATCATGTTGGAATCTGACAGAAAATTCAAGTCTCTTCATGGCAACCAGGCTGGTGAAGGGGCTGGAGGGCAAATCATATGAGGAGCAGCTGAGGGAGTTGGGGATGTTTAGTCTGGAGAAGAGGAGGCTGAGGGGAGACCTTATCACCACCTACAACTACCCGAAGGGAGGTGGTAGAGAGGTGGGTGATGGTCTCTTCAGCCAGGTGGCAGGAGATAGGACAAGGGGAAATGGCACAAAGCTGTGCCAGGGCAGGGTCAGATTAGATGTTAGGAAAAACAATCTTCACTGAAAGAATTGTCAGGGCGTTGAACAGGCTGCCCAGGGAGGGGGTTGAGTCACCTTCCCTGGATGTGTTAAAAAAAGGGTAGATGAGGTTCTTAGGGATATGGTTTAGCATAGGACAGGAACGGTTGGACTTGATGATCTTAACGGTCATTTCCAACCTTATGATTCTGTTAACGGTTGCAGCAGCGGGTGTAAGGGAGCAAATATGTATTTTATTACTTTTATTACTTTTAATTTAGCATCAGATATGTAATGTTATTTACTAAGGTCATTTTGGTGTATGGATTTTAAAGAAGTTGTTATTACTCCCTACAGCATTACCAGTGTGCTGCTATTAATATTTAAAATCTGCTACATAGGACTACCGTGAGCTTGATCTTCAGAGTAATTAAGAACAGTACTTAAAAAAGAAAACATACTCTTTTTAAGGAAGAGCATCAGCAGTGTAATAAATGGTTTAAAAACACATCAGAAAATGCAAAGTGAAAAATCACAAAGAAAATATTTTTGGAAGAACATGAAATCGCTGTAAATAATATTAAAAGTTTGTTAAGTGCTGAGGGTCTTTGGCAAAGAAGAGATGGGACATAATTATGATTAAATTTCCCAGAACAATGAGGCACTCAGAAGCAGATGTAAAAAGACACAGACTTTAAGGAAAAATGTTTAGCTAAAGAACCCATGTAAAAAATCACTTTTGTAATCAAAGAAAGGTGGCCACCACTGCCAGGGAGTGTGGCAACCACTTGGTAGTAAGGGAGATGTGCTACATGGCATCACAGGCATGGAAGGAATTGTTGAAGCTGATCCGATGGTGAGATAAACTGTGATCCAAACGTATTTGTCACCTAAAACCTTAGAAAGGATGGTCAAAGAAGTCTTATAACCTAGTTCCCTGGACCAAAGTAGGAGACTGATTCAGAAGAGCAAGAGCATGAAGAAACCACCTGTGTCACTCCCCGCAGTACCCGCCGCAGAGCGGTGCAGAAACAGTTTTTACTTCCCACAACAATTTTCAAGATTCAAAATATTACTTCTTTTTTTTTTTCTTTTTCTCCTGGTTATAGCTGTTCTGCTGTGAGGAAGTCATCAGATGCTCCACGGGTCTGGCAGCGTTCCCATACCTACGGACCCGCGAGAGGTGGAGCAGTCAAGACCTATGTGGAGACTGAGGGAGGCTTGAGACATGAAGGGACAGAGGGGACAGCAGGGTCTGCAGCACTGTTACACAGTAAGAGAGAGTCAGTATCTCTAGAGCCCTTGCCATCAGGGGTGTGAATAGAGTGAGAGGGAAGCAACAGCTTCTTCCAAAAGATTCCTTGTGTTGGCAGATCTCATGTGCTAGGGATGGAGGCACACCCACAATCCACGTCATTGTTTCCTGATGTCCAACAGGAAGGTCCCTGGGCAAAACCCTGTCTCTGTGCCCATTTCACACCAAATGACTCACACCAAATTCAAGATTTCCAAAGCCAAGATAGAGATGGATCCTCTCTGGAGCAGTCAAAATCACAGTTGTAGTTTTGCTCCTACAGGATCTGTGGGACACCCACAGGCAAGTTCAACTTTTGAAGGAACTTGGGTCCCTGGCATCCTGGACAAGTGTTTTCAGCCCCTGGGGCAGCCTTACTAATTTGGAGCAAAAGTTTCAGTCTGGATTTAAGACTCTCTTCCTAATGCTCTGACTAGTTTGTCCCTGTGTGGAGCCAGGAGTTGGAATCAATGATCCTTATGGGTCCCTTCCAACTCAGGAGATTATATGGTTCTATGAAAACTTCATTTGAAAATTACCCAACCCTAGTTAGTTTATGGGATTAAATAAAACAGGGGGGAAGGATAGCCTGCCCCTCTCCCCTAGGTGGCTCCTAACGGTCTTCTCTCTGAGATGGTGGGTTCAGCACTGTGAGTTCCTGCCAGACTTCACCAGAGCCTGCTTAGAGCAGAGGTCCCAGCCAGCACCTCTGCAGAGTGCTGCAGTGCTGCTACCAGCAGATGTTGGGTCTTGTTGTGTCAGCCGAGCTGAAGTCCTTTCTCTGCTGTCATTTATTTCAGGTATCTTCCACTGTTGGCCAGAACAACTCCAAACTAAAAATAAAAAATGTTTCTAGTGCTGAAACCTGTTTGTGTGTGCTGAATGCTCCGTGCCAGCCATCTTCACGTGGAGCACCACTGCTGCACTCCTATTTACCTTACCAGGAGACCTGGAGATACACTGAGGTTGGAAAGTTCCTGGACCACGATCTGGGATGGGATACATGATGTCCAAGACGTATTCCAGTGATACATCGCTGGTATGCTACATACTCTTCAGCAGCTCAAGCCTGCTTTTGCATCTATGGTGGTGTTTTACCTATTGCAGCTATTTTGCAAAATAGCTATCAGTGTCTAAACTAGATGCTTTGAGAGAGCTAATTAATTAATGTTAGCGAAGCATGTGGTGTTCTTGGATAAAAGACACTACAGAAAAACAAATTATTATTCCTTATGTTGTAATCAGATTCCACTCTGTTCCTAACTGCTCGCTTTGTCTGAGGCTGACAGCAAAGAACAGCCCCCCCCCGCCTTTTTTCATTAAAAAAGGAAAAAAGTTAAAATACAGTTGCCTGAGAGCAAACTGAGATCTTTCCCTTTCAGATGAAAAAGACATCTACAGGGAACAATTTCATTAGCCAAGAAACAACAAAGTAAAGGATTCCCATTCTTAGCTAAAGAGCTGGTAATCACATTAGAGATGGAGAAGGGTGTGGGAAGAAGGCTGAGCCAAGCATCCCACTTCTGAGCCACTTAAGCAAAGGAAGGCAAAGCTCTGTGGCTCCACTAAGAAGGAGAAGCTAGAGGTCTCTATCCCATCTGTCCCACAGATGAGAAAGTTCTTTACCATCTACTCCTATTTTTGTTGTCTCAGTAGGTTTCCTTCCACTGTACCTTTTTACTACAAATCCTAATTAAAATGTTGTGATTTTGGGGGGGGTTCATCTTCGCTTCCCCATAGCTTCCCATGCTCAGCTCCTCTGACAACACTCCCTTGTGCGATCTGAGGAGATGCAACAGCAGTGGCATGTGAACCAAGCGGGCGCGCGAACCCCGTAACTGTGTGTGGTGAAGTAAAGCCAGCCTTGCATTAATTCCAACCAGCTGGTGAAAGCTGAGCTTTCTCCCTGCTCTTACTTCATTGTTTACAAAAATGACTGGTTGGCGAGGTGTTCTCGCAGATGGGAGGGAAACTTCTGCCTCCAGTAATATCTGTGGAATGAAGTTGCCTGGAGTGGGCATACTGTGGCTTAGCTGAGGACACCCTCTGGCACTCATACTCTTTTGACAGCGTGAGCTGGTAGTTTTCCACAGCCTTCACCCAGTATCAGGACATCAACCTTTTTCCATTAACTCATCCTTTCTGCAGCTCTGTGGTTTCCTGTGCTTGTTCTAGTGCAAATTTCCTTCCATCCACAACTTTGTTGTGCAGCTTTCACTGTTGTGCAGAAGGCAAGAGGCTTGCCCTTGTTTCGATAACCATGAACTGCTGAGGGCACCAAAAAATGAAGTGCTAACAGCTCACGCCCTACATTTCCAAAAGCCCTAAGTATCCTTTCTGCTGCCATAGCTGAGACTTCTGAAAAACATGCTGCATCAGCATGCAAGACACCAGGAAACACCAGCTGAAAATTAACTTTACCCATCTCCTGTCTCTCTGGCAGCCTGAAAACCTGAGCACACGAGTCTCCAACAACACGTGGATGACTGTGTTTCTTGCAGAGCTGTCTCGGAGCTTGGCAGCCTGGCTCAGCACAGCTTATGCAGATGCTTTCAGCGCTCAGCTCAGCCTTTGCTCTGGCTGCCCCGGCGATTAACATTGCTGGCAGCAGCCCTGCTCCTTGCAAATATTCCAAGTGATTTTTGCAAGTGTCCTTGGTGACATCACCCATGGGAGGGACAGGAGCTCAGAAACCTGGTGATCTAACTGCCTGGTGGAACTGCTGCCTCCATCCACATCTCAGGCTCACTGAGCGTGATGCTGCTGCTCCCTTTGGTTCCCTGCTGCAGGAAAGCGAAGCGAGATGGAAGTTTGGTAAGGCCCTGTCAGTAGGACAGCCCCCAAGACCTGTCCCCTCCTGCAAGGCTGTAATTACCTTGCTGCTTAGCACAGCCCCTCTGCTTGGCAAGTTCTTTCAGGTGGAGGAACCACCTTCTCCAGCCGTACAAACTTCTTCCTCCCTCAACAGCCAACCAAGAGTGTACTTGCATGGACAAGGCAGCACCTTGGGCTTTTGCGGTGTGAAGGTGCCCTGTCAGTTCTCACACACAGCCTGCTAGCAAAGCCGTCTTTGAGAGAAGCTGAAAAGCAGGGACGGGATCCTTCTACATCCTCACCCCAAACAGCTGGCTCCACGCACCTCCTGTTTTGCTGGATGAGAATTTTTCAGACAGAAACATAAAACTTTGGCTCTGGGAAGGAAGGAACTGGAACACAGAGAATAGAGCTGAGCCACTGGTTTATTTGGTTTCTGCTGCCTCCCCGGGCATGCTTCGGTTGATCATTTTCTAGTTTTATACTTGCTTGCTTCTTCCAAGGCTGTGTTCTGTACAGCAAGGGAAAATTTGCTCCCATGCAGAGATAACTCTACCCCAGACTGTTTTGCTGTCCTGGACACCTGGGCTGGCTGCAGTAGTAACACTCCCAGTCTGCTTTTTGATGCACTTATATAGGTATTGAACTGATGAGGAGCAATAAAATCAGCTGATACTTTCTCTTAGTTGTCACTGTCTCTGTGTTAGATCCCTTACCACTGTTCCTATGCTCTTACCTCTGCCCATCACCTCTTGTACTTACACCTGTAAAAAGTCTAAGTATACAGATTAAACCTTAGCAGGGAGATGTTGCTGGTGATGTGGGGTTTTCTTCTGAATCAACTGGATGCATTTGGCTGTTAGCAAAGGATTCGAGTGTATTCTGACTGATGTTATTCCATCTGGCACCGAGATTAACTGGAACCCTCTGGTATTTTTTTCCTGTTGTGAAAACTAAGCATAACTTAAGTATCTGTCACACCAAGACACTGTGTCACTGTGGTATTTCACCTGCCCAGACTGATCACAAATTAATACCATGAAATGAGGCTCTGATCCCGTAAGAGGTTCCTAACAGAAGGGGTTTTGTGCCCATGACAGTTTCAGTGGAAGTCAGCCGGGCTGTGGAGGGGTGCAGCAAGGTTGCTTGTTTGTTTGGCTGTAGCAATGACCCTGGTAGTCACCAATAAAATCAAAGATAAGTACCAACTGGCTCATCTTTATGCTTGCTGGGGAGTATGTAGTTTTTAAAGCAAAGCTTTTGGAAAACTTCCAGAGGCAATTTAACCTGTAGGGTTTTTTCTTTGTTAAATAAACAAATGAATGTATTTGAGGCTTCCGATGACAAATTCAGATAGCAGCTCCTACCAAAAAAGCATCATTTAATAGTGATTCTGTAATACTTATGGATCAAAGAGCCAACTCAAGTTCCTTTGCATGTTAATTATTTGTGCTTTAATCATTCGGTCTAGATTTTCTAAAATAGATACAACTCAAAAGAAAACAGACAGTGATGAAAATATCTCTTCTAAGGGTTTGAATTTGTCCTTGAGCTCTACTGTTTAAAAAAAATGCCAGATCTGGAGAAGAAACTGCTCCCTGATCCTCAGATTAATTCTTCTTTGCATTCAGGGACAAGGGCAATCAGGGACATTCCTTTCATTCTTTCACCGAAGGTTTAGAAGGGCAAAGTTGTCTTCCCTGGACTCCTGGGTCAGTTAAGCTGACAAGAAATCACAGCTTTCTTCTATGCAGGAATACACTTCTTTTATAGGGTACATGGCTCATGGACAACTTAGTCATGCACTTGATTGTTTCCCTGTTTAATCGTGAAAGCCACCATGAATTCTGCAGGTATAAATACCCAATGACCCCTCATGTGCTGCTGCTGCTGCTGTCATCTTCGCTGTCAGAAAATAGGCAACAGTGTACTGTATTCTTTTCTTTTAAGGTGTAGCAATCTGTCCTGAACACCACAAAGGAGGACTCCTTTGTGTGGTCCTTACTTCTCTTCTATTGGATTCCTTCATCCTGTGTTACCAGTCGAAGTAATTACAGTCTGAACACAATCCGATGATCTGTGGAGGTCCCTTCCAATTCCTAACATTGTGTGTGTGTGTGTGTGTGTGTGTGTGTGTGTGTGTGAAATCTGTGTAGCAAGTGACTGATGTCCAGCCCCCATTGAAACAGGAAGAAAGCAAAGCTGGAGCAGCCCCATCTGAGATCAGAAGACCGTGTGTTTTAAAGCCTGTGGTACTGTGACCTGGTGTTGTGGCGTTTACACCCAAACACAGCCATCATTCGAGTCCACTCCTTGGCGCTGTCATTCCCTCGGGCGGGCCAGCTGAAGCAGGTAGGAAACCGAAGCAGCGCGCCTGCCGGATACCCCAAGCCAGCTGTGATTTGATGTGGCTGAAACTCGTGGTGGAATTGATTTGTATAAAACTTCCTTTGGTTTAAATCCCTGCAGGGTGTGCTTCAAATCCCATAACTCAGATCAAAACTACCAACTACAGACCAGGCAAAACCGCAGGTTTTGATTGATGCACAGCCATAACTCAGGGTTCAGCCAGCCAGCGTTCCGCTGCTCCTGCGCGGGGCTTGATGCTCCAGCGAAACCCTGGCCCGGGACCTCTGTGCATGCCAGTCCTTGTGCCGAGGCATGGTGCAAGGCGGGATGCTTCCCAGTGGGCTTCCAGATCCTTCGGCACTGGGGTACCTGGAGCAGCATCGTCCCTCCTCGGGAAACAGCCCCTTCGCTTGACGCCCTCGGACAGGCTCACTGGTACTCCTGCCTCCTTCAGGCTCCTCCATCCGCGCCTTTCTGGTAGGAATGGAACGTTTGGTTCCTGGATGCCTTGGTGCTGCCCGGGCAGTATCTATCCCCTTCCCTTCCCCTCCAGCCGCCGCCACCCAGCAGCTCGCTGGAGCAGCGAGGGGGCTCAGCAGCCAGGTTTCGCCTCGCAGCAACTCGGAGGCTGCAGGAACAAGCCCAGGGCTGAGCCACCCCAAACCGGCCGCCGCTCAGCTGCCGATCGCCGCGCACCGCTCCGGGGAGGCGGCGATCAGGGAACGTGGGGGGGATCTGGTCAGCAGCGAGCGGGCGGGAGGGGAAAGGACTGCCGGTGAATGCACTGCACCCCACCGGGGTCCGGCCTGGCGGGAGTCTGCGGGGACCGAATCTGACCCGGCGCCCAGGGACGCCGCCGCGGAAGGAGCCCCGTCCAGCTACGGTCCCCGGGGGGAGGACGGGGCTGCCGGGCCGGGGACAGGGACGGAGAGGCGGAGCCGCAGCGGGGAGAAGGGCCCGGGGCTCCCCGCCCGTCCGCAGCCGGGGTGGGGCTTAGTGGATTTGGGGTTTCTGAGGGTTTCTTTTGGCCTTGGCCCCCCTCCTGCCGCTGCCCCTCCCGGCGTCGAGGCGGGCGCCGCCCC
>VZTU01004778.1:41103-65360 GCA_013400835.1 Zapornia atra | reverse complement strand
CGCCCCGGAGAACTGGGGAAGGGAAAGTGGGTCTGTCCCCGGCCGGCGCCTGCCGGGGGATTGGGGGAGGGCGGAGGGGGTCGCGTCGCGTCCACTGGCAGCTGCCGGGTTGGGAGCGGCTCCGGAGAGCCCAGTTGCCCCCCGGCAGCCGTGCGGCGGCGGGCGGTCAGGGGTGCCTGGTGCGGCAGGCGAGCCGGCAGAGGAGCGATCTCCCTGGTGTGAGGGGGGCTCCTGGCTTTGTTTATTCCGGCGAAGCGCGATAACATCCAGCCCCTCCTGCCCGTACCGAGGGGGGTTTTTTTTTTGGGAATTCCAGACCTGGAGCACGCTCAGTTTTTTTGCACGCTCCGCGAGTGCTCCATTAGCCTTCTTCTCATCTCCTCTTCCCGGTCTGAAATAGCTCAGGTAACCGGAGTTGACTCTAAATGTGGTTCCTGTGGGTTGTCTGCTCTAAGCCCTTATTCACGCAAGTAAGATCCATATGCATGAGTGAGTTTATTTAATTATTTGTATATTTTTCTTTCTTTCTTTTTCGAAGGGCTTCGCACGCTTCCACCCCGGAGCGTGTGATCCCTGGTAGCACTTGCAGGAGATGGGCTGGTCCCTTTCCATCTGTGCGTGTGCACGCTCAGCGGCTGTTAAATTTTGGCAGCCAGCGAGCGATCCTCGGTGAAGGTCCGGTGCCTTGGGTTTTCCTCACCAGCACGTTAAGTTGAACGCCTGCCAGCTGTTTGATAATTGTGGGAGCAACAAGAGGGTCAGCCTTAGGGAAAGAAAAAGAAAGGATTGAGGAAATGGTTTAGCTTTTCTGATGTTCGTAAATTTCCAGGCAATGTAGGTTTAAGCGTCTCATTTTAAATTACGGGGAGCGGTCAGGTGTTGTGTCTACCTGTGTGTTGATCAGTGATGGGAAGACTGGTCTTAAACTAAATCTTGATGCTCATTTAAAAGGAATGCTTTTTGTTTCTGCTGTCTGGCGTACCTATTCGCTTTTAAGAAAGGGAGGGATAACAGGTGAGGGTTAGGCAGCGTTCTTGCAATTTGAATGAAAGAACTAGTATAGTCCGGCTGTAGAATAATGGACACGCTTGGCAGCTAGCGTGTGGTCGGGTGTAGAGCCGTGGTGCTGCCTAGCAAAGCTCCTCAGGGTTCCTAACTCTTCCCATAGCTAAAGAAGAGCTTATCTAAAACTTAATTCTAGGAGTTGGATTAATACCACACATAACTGTAGTTTCTCTGTGTTAGTAATGTGTGACTTACTGCGAGACGTGTATTGACAGGGATTCTGTATTTATAATATACACCATTCATGGAACGACTTAATGCTTCGTCTTTTTTCTCATTAATAATCTAATTAGGGGAAGCCTCTGGAAGGAATATGGAATTAAGATATGGTCTCAGTGGATGAGCAGTAAAAAAAAAAAAAAAAAGCTGCAAAGCAGTCGGAATAAGAGGAATTTCCAGAAGTCCTTCTCATCCAAGACACAGCCAGATTTTGAAGGCTCCTAGGCTTGTGTTTGGGCTCCAGAGTGAATTTCTAGATTTTTCAGTTCATTCTTGGTAGTTCTCTGACTTCTGTATCCAGACTTCTTTGGGAGGGGACCTCGAGGGAAATATGTCAGAGTAAGCCAAGCTCTGAGTCTTTCAGCACTTAAGAAAAATCAATGCCTGAGTGCTTAAAAAAAAATAAATCTGATGCTTGGGTTACAGTCATGCCTCCCCTCGTTGCGATTCTAGAAGTGTTTCCTTTTAATTTTTATGGCAGATAGAATTATAGCTGTAAAATGTAGCCACAATAAAGCAAGCCAGTAGAATTACTTCAATTGCTTTTTTTCCTTGTGTAGAAGGCAGCAGGATTAATGAACAGCGCCATAAATACGCATGATAAAATGCAGGATTGGTACTGGAACCATAAGTGGTCCTTAATCTTTGAACAAAAATAATAGGTAATGGCTAAAAATAGCGTTTCCCATCCCAACAGTAGAGTTAAATACTGTCACTGCAACAAGGTAGGTTGCTCTAGAGTTGGAGGCTCTGACCATCCGTACCCGCTGACCTCTTGGCCTACTTCTTTGTTTTCCTTTAAAGTCTCGCTCTTGCCTCTGTGTGTGTGTGTGTGTGTGTGAGGTAATAAACCACAAATGCAAAACCCAAAAAGCTGTTCTCTAACAGGAAAGTTGGAGCTTTTTGGTTTTGCTGTGCTGTAATTTCTGGAACGTGTTCTGATCTCGTGTGGCTCAGCTGAGCTTCAATCAGGTCGTGCCTAGATTTACGCAAGGGTTTGGCCCTGCATGTGGGCAAGAGCATCCTGGCCACAGAAGGAAAGCACTTCGGCCTGGTTCTGATAGTTTAACAGTGTTTGAAGTGCTTCAGCGTCACTGCTAGAAAAATGCCTTCAATATGAAGCTCCAGAGAAAATTTGCCTCTGCGAAAAGCCTGGCCGCAGCCTCTCAAGGATCTGTTGAATTACCAGAGCTGGTAATTATCTGCCTACATCTGTGGCCCGGGACTCATTCACACTGAGCACAAAGAAGAGGGGAAAATGACAAATGCTTCTTCAGAAGCATGTCCTTTCAGTGCTGTTTCCTTTCCCCCTGGTTTCTTAGGATAAGACTGGCGAGTTTGGGGTGTGGAGAAAATGGTGATTAATTAGCAACTGCGTATCTAGCCCTTGGAAGATGGGAAGTAACTGTGTGGAGGTGATTTGAATTAAGTACTGTTATTCCCTGCTATTAAAGAAATTGCTTGCTTGCTCTGCGTCTCAAGTTGGGAGTCGTAGGCGATTTTAAAGCATTGTTTAAACTGTGGGTTGGGTCTGTTGATGCAGAAAGGCCAGGGAAAGTTTTTCAGTAGGAAAAATAGCAGGTAAAGATTTTTCTCGTTGGAGGCTTTTTCTTAGCAGCTGCAGTAGGGAGTCTGATGGAGCTGAGCGAGAAGCCAGGGTGTGAGGTAAAATTCTGATATTGTTCTCTCATGCCACCCCGCAAATACATTTGCATTTAAAATTTCCAGGCAAGGCAAACTGCAGGACCAGTGCAGAATGCTAAACAAACCCTGACAGCTGACTTGGAAAATGCCACATAACGATGCCCAGTGCTCCTTCGTTGGGACAGTTGAGTCAAGGATTGTTTCTTGTAATGGTTATGGATGCGAAACAAAGACAGGTGCAGGGAAAAAAACGGGGCATCAATTTTAGACTGAGCTGTTTTCACTTGAAAGGTGTTTACTTTCTGTCACGTTACCCTGTGACTGGTGGAAGGTTCAGAGGAACCCTAAACCCCGAATCCCTCCCTGCCCGTCAGCTAGCTGCAATACACACCTTTGTGTTGCTGGGGCTGAAATTCATCCTGATGGGGATGCTGATGGGTGGTTCTGGAGGGCACAGTTGTGATCTGAAAGGTATTGGGGAGGAATCCTCTGTGCCGCTGGTGCGAGCAAAGCAGGAGTTACTTTGGTGAACTTGGTGATGCATCCCCTGTACAAGAATGAAACACATTGATACTCAGCAGTGGTGTGTTGTAGAAGCCAGGACGATGACAGCTGAGGAAGGAACATGAAAAGCTCAGTGCATTTTAACCTTTTCATGTGTAAAACTCGGGTGTCTGCAGTTACTGGCCATGAACTGTCCCTCTGCAGACAGACCAACGGTGCAGAACAATGTGAAGAGACTTGAGGGTTGGAAACAGGGGAGATAAAACGAATGATGGGCTAACGTGTGTATTGGGTGTGAAAGCGCACCCGTGGAGCCAGGGGGCTGGAGCAAATGCAGGGCCTGTGGCCAGGCATGGCTGCTGCAGTGAAGCAGTAATAGGAGGCAGCTCAGTTATCCATGATAGCCAGGTTATGAACGGAAGAACAGCAGGCTTGACGTGTGCGGTGTGGATGCATCTGGCTCCCTGGCTTAAAAATAGGACACCTGCCCTTGGAAAGCGTTGAGAGGGAAGGGAAAGGGCTGATTAGCAGAGCGACAGGACCAATTTCTGAGGAGCAACTGAAAATGTTTAATACAGATTGGCCAAGAAACAAAGATCCCAATAGTTTTAGGTATGGGTGCTATGAGGTAAGCACTTAGCCTTTGCAAGAGAGTGCAACTCCAACTAAATGGGTTGCAAAAGAGAAGGTAACCTGAACATCAAGAAAAGCTTCTTGATGGAATAAAGCTAAATAATCTTCCATGAAAAACGCTGGTGGTGGTGTTGGTTGGGGTTTTGTAGAGCTCCTATAAAGCTCTGGAAAATGTTCTGCAGGGCTGGCAGCTTATGGGGTCACATCTCCCCTGGCTGAGCTGTGCCTGGGGATTAGGGTGGAGGTTTTAGAAACAAGGCTCTTCACTTAGCAGGCCAACTCCTCTGCTGGGAGTCAGCTTCTGAACTCCCCGTTGTGGTCTGCTGGAAGGGGCAAAGTCATTCTCTTGGATTAGATGCTGATAGGGAGGGAGGTGGACTGCGTGAATTAATAGATCTTGTTCCATCTTTAGCTCATAGGAGGCTGTAATCCAGGAAACACATGAACATTTATCTTGCTGGCAGCTGAAATGCGTCGTTACTCCACAAAACAAATGCTGTAGCATCTCATAAGCCTTTCTGGTTACAAGGTGAGGGAGGATGGCAGGAGGATGCAATGGCAGACGCTTTCCTCTGGTGAGCATACCTGGCAGGGCTAGAAATATTCCTTGTTTTACCCTGACTTTGTTATTTTGGGTCCTTCGACAAGTGTTGAATCCTCCTCTCGAGGAAAAGCCAGGAAGGAACAGGCTAGGGGTGTTTTCCTGCTTTAAGTTCCAGCTGCTATTGGCAAAAGAAAAAAAAAATTAAAACAAAAATTAAAAAAAGGATATTCTTGGACAATAGTTACCTCTTCTTTTGCCGAGTCCTGAATAGATGGAGCCTTTTGTACTTGCTGAAATGTGAAGTGCAACTTGAGAGGGGCGTGAAGCTCTGCCCAAGTTGTAGATGATGCACAAGCATATTAGAAGGGCTGAGGTCCATGATCCAAAACACACCGCAGTCAGGGGAGAGACACAGCAGTTCTTCAGGATTTTACGCTTGCTTATGTTTGCATTTAATCAATTTCTTTGGGATTAAGGGCTTTCTTAGAATGTGGTTCCAAGAATATAAAGAGGTTGCAATTTGGAACTTAATTAGTTTTGTGGTGTCACTGTATACTAGTGATATTGTCCTGTTCCTCTCTTCGGATACAAGGTGGGTCAGTTCATGAAAAGGCTGATTAAAAAGTCCTCTGGGTATTATGTGGTATGACAGTATGATAACACACCTCTTCTGGGTGGTTCAATGTCTCTCCTCCGTTGGATTTCTTGTATCCAGAATAAACTACAGTTTGTATGAATTAGACATGCTCTTCCTGCAGAACAGGTGGAGTTATAAGTGCTCCAAGATGGTATGTTGATGCTAGATAGGGAGGAATATTTTTACTGTGATTCATAGTGACTGCTTTAAAAATCGGAGACAGTTTGGCTATCTTCAGCATGAATGGTTTATTGGAGAGCAGGCAAAGAACACATTCACAAACATTTACAAACTGGCTTAAGGATGACTCTCCTTTAATTAACTGTAACTTGAATCCCCAAATTGCCTCATCTGGTGACTTGGTACCAGGTTTTTACTTCCTGCGTTGTCCATCTGAAGTGGAAAGTCAGAAGAAAAGAAATATTTTGTTGTCTTGACTGCAAAAGAAATTGGAAAGCTGAGAGAAGTTCAGCAGTCTTCCAGAAAGTGCATTAATCCAGCTTGGATGTGCTCATCCCACCCCTTCCGTAAGCCAGTGCTGCTGGTGTTCTCCTCACTGGGCTATATGAATTTTTCTTTCTGCAACATGCTCCTTCAGGGCTCTCTCCAGGAAGAGTGGAGGGCTGCTTCTCTTCCTTTCATTAAGCGTTTATATCTCGTTCTAGAGAGGCACCAGCAAACTGGTTGAATTGGTGATTTTCACTGGTTCCACTGAGTAAATTCATTTCACGTCCAGTTGTCCTGGTTAGAGGAGCACCCACTGCTGTCTGCCATGGTTTATAGCTGGGACTTGGGAATAGTATCAATTATGTCTTCAGGTACGGGCACTAATGGTTACATTCAGGGACCCTTGATTCACTCCTCTCTGCTCCACTGGTGGTTGCTGTGGCTCAGTGGTGTTGGTTTTGCTTGTTTGCTGGTTTTTGTGGTGGGCTTTTTTGTTCTGGTGGTTTGGGGTGGGGTGGGTTTATTTTAATTCTGAATGTTTTTTTGCTTTTGATGACTAGGTGAATGCCACTGTCAGCAGGTTGGCAGCCTGAAAGCATAATTGGGTTGGCTTGGAGAAACAAAACCTCTCCTCCTAAAGAAAGCATCGTTCCTGGTGTGAGTTATCCCTTAGAGTATCCTATCAGTGAGGTTGAATCAGTCTAAGTGCCAGGAAAAAGACATTCCTGTGGTAACTCTGGCATCCCTGAAGATACAGAGTATTGGAAAATTTGAATGAGAGCTTGTTCTCACAAAATACCCAAGTCAGTTTTGTATAACTGAGAAGCAGCTTGGAAAGTTCAGATAAGAAGACAGATGTTGGCCAAAACTTGTTTGCATGGATCAAATTTGGCATTACAGCACGCTTCCCAACTTAATTCCTTAATTCTGTAAGTCCCAGCATGAGTCCATTTTCCATTCTATTCTGCATTGCATTTATTCATTTATCATTATTTAATTTCCTGGGGATACTTGGGCTTAAGCATGTGTTTGTATGACTACTGGAATTGTCTGTGATTATACAGACTGGATAGACAACACTAATGGAGGCCTGAAGACAGATCTTCCCCGCCTGCAGCACTGTATATACCTTGTTACAGTCATCGATGATTTCTCCAAGTTTACCAGGAGATTTAACTTGAAGAATGGTCTCAGCCAGTAACAGGATGCAAGATTTATTCTTTGCATACTCAAGTACAGTAAATTCTTCTTTCTTTTGCTGTGTTTATGGGCAAGTTTTTAGCACTGGTAATACATTACTGGCATCATCCCTTTTTACTCTTTTGCTGGGAATAGAGTATCCAAAGGGATACTTATTAGCTGATTTAAATTAAATAAACTTTATTTCCCTTTCACAGAGGTTTTAACAGTGCTTAATGAGAGGTGCAGCTGAACTGCAGGGCTGTTACCTCCCACTGAATACATTGGTGTCTTTCTTGAATTCCCATGAAGGTTTATTCACATTTTAATCCTGGCCTTCATAATTATTTTGAGGCATATGGAAAGTCCTGTAGATGCTAATTCTAGTGGCCTTTAGTCATGCTTATTTAACCAATAGTTCCAGCCCCCCATTTATCTGCCTTTGTATCTATTGTTTATTGGTGATTTCATTCTCCATGCCCCCCACCCCCCCCTCCTTTATACCCTTGGGTTGAGGAGCTAAGGCCACCCTGTGCTAGGCCAAGTACAGATGCAAAACAAAGTGCAGACCAGGGCCTGGAAAATAACACTTTCTTTATTATTCACTAAATGAGGTATTTAGTTCTAAAACTTTCTTTTTATGACTAAATGATTCCTCCTCACTGCTCTGTACTTGGACCTCTCCAGACTCTCAATTGCCACTTTAGCAGCATTTAGATATACTAAAAAGTAAATCTTCAGCTTAGGGAAAAACAACTTGAAACTGAGCACCACTGTTGCAAAAATAAACCTTGTGCTTGTTGGAATCTGTGAAGAATTCCAGTTTATAAAGCCTACCTTTCATCTGCATGCTTAGGCAAAAAATGGGATGCTCTTTCCTCTCTTTGCCTTGGCTGATTCAAACAAATGTGCTGATGAATGCTTAAGGGGAAACATGCCCCTCCTATTGTCTCTCCTGTGCTTGCCTGTTTTCAAGAGCTTCTCTATTCAGTGCTAAACAACAGGAGAAGAAAGCCACACCTGAAAATGAAGATACTCGATTATCGCATAGCCCTGTGAAGAAGGGTGCTCTGCTTCCCTCACAGATGGTCCAACCATTTAGAGAGGTTCCTTGCAGGTCCTAGAACCTGTGATGGCAAGAAGGATAAAAGCACATTGAAATTACATTACTTCTGTGTGTGGAATGCTGTGTACTCTTTGAAGACTGCAGTCTGGAGAGTCGTTTTGCGGGCAGCAGAGCTTCAGAGGCAAAGCCCGGGGACGTCAGAGGACAGTAAACTGAACTAGGCTGGTTTCTACCCATTCCTTGGTTTTCCTTTGGTTTCCCATACAGGCAGTTGTAGGGAGGCAGATGTATATAGACATGTGTGCAGATGCATTATGCTTAACAGACTGAGTGGGAAGGCTGACTCGTTCCTCTTAGCACAGAAGCCACCGCCCCATGCATTTTTGCAGTGTGTGCTCCCTAGTGCCCCGTGTGACCTTGTATGAGGCCTTAGGCGAAATGTGGCTGCTGGAGAGGGACCCTGGGCAGCTTGATGCTGCCTTCCTTGTATTGGCACAGCTGGTGGAAAAAGCATGTGGAGCTTAATGTTCTTGTGATCGAGGAGAAGGTGTGTCCAGACAGATTCCAGATGGCTTCTGTGTGGTGATCCGTCACCAGCAGGTGCGAGGCTGGATGGGCGCAGGTTTACACTGTGAGGATGTGCCCTATAAGGCTCTTGCTTTATGTTCTTACAAGGGATGTGAGGAATGCAGCCAATGCATCTATTGGGATTCCTACCCTTTCAACCTGAGCTTTCCAAAGCCTGGTGAGAGATATCTGGCAGAGCTCTGAAGAGTTCAGAATGGCCTTTTGTCCACGAGTCCTACGGAGCGATACTTGTATAACGTGGAGGAGGATCCCCTGTGGTTTGGTCTTTGAGTATGACCCAACTCTTTACCACTGTATGTCCTTGTACAAAGTCAAGAGGGGGGGTGGTGTGTGCGATGGCCGCAGTGGTTAGGAGAATTTCTCCTGGAAGAGTATAGGGAGCTTGGGCAACCATTGCTGGCTGGCCCCACCATCGTTGTGTTGTGTTCAGAGATCCCAGATACAAGCAAATAGAAGCCATTTGCTTAGATTCCCTCTCCCTCCCCCCTCCCCCCCCTTTTTTTTAAAATTATTTCTTTAAACACCTGCATCTGCTGTGTTGCAAAGCCTTCTGCCTGCCTCTACCAATGAGACAGTAACAGAGCAGATTTATTATACTGATAAAGGACAGGAAATAACACTGGTTTTAGTGAAATTTGAAGACAACTGTGACCTCTGAGAAACAAACACAGCATGGTGTGTGTGTGGGAAAAAAAGCTAGAAGATGGTGGTGCCCTTGGTCAGGGTGCCCAAAGTCACAGAGAATTTGAGAGACTCGCTTTGCTTACGTTTCAAAACAATGCCCTGTTATTTTGCTGACTCTACAGCAAAGCCCCTACCTTGGAAACAAAGTACAAAACCTTTAGCATGCTAGTGACACAGATCCCCCTCAGACCAGAACCCATTTTGGTTCTTAATTTATTACATTTTTTACTTGCTGAGAAGTCCAGTGGATTGTGGCACTTTGGTGGCAGAAGGTGTCTGGGGACAGATAGTCCAGTGATGTTGCAAACCAGTCTCCGTGCTCCTGGCTTACTTTGTAGCTGCTGGATGGGGTGTGATGAGCCAGGGCTTGTTGCTGTTGTGATAGGAAGTTTGGTGAATTGTGGGAGACCGCTTGAGTATGAAAATCTGAAGTGCAGGGTTTATGTGGGCAAGTGCAGAGAAGTCGAGTAATGCCCATGCATCTGGGGTAGCTAAAGGAATTGATGGATTTGGTCTGAGTGTTTTACCTATGTACCCAATCCATAAGCAGCACCACATTCCCTTCTTCTGGGGGCTTTTTCATGTCAACGGCACTGTTGCACACTGTAGCTGGTGCCTGCAGCGCTGACAGCAGCCTTGTGTCCTATTTCCCATCCCACCCTTTTCTCCACCCCCTCTAATTACTTTTCAGTTTTTTTCTATTTAGGGACAGTAAATTTTTACTGTAAACCTATTAATCTCTGGGATTATGTTTATTTGTGGCTGATTTTACTGAATGGAGTTGTGCAACAGCCTCAAAGTAAGACCAGGTGAATTAGGATACTAGGTCATGTTGGGGGCTCCTACTTTCTCTTAAGTGGAGGAGCAAATGCTGCAAACCTGAAGAAATAGAAAGGGAAAAAAATCAGTGCAGCTTTCATGCATGGAATAACATTAGGGAAGGATGCAGACTTGCCAGCCCTGCTGTACCTCAGTCCATCTAAGTGAGATGCAGCACAGCTCCCTGGTACCCAAGTGGAAGACAGATGTTTGGCACAGCGCTGCTTGATGCAGCTATGCGTCTGTGTGCCTTACACCTGCAAGGGTTTGCAGTGAGGGACAGCAGGGAACAAGGGCAGGAGTGAAATGACCTTCCAGTTTTTTCCTCTTCCCTCCCAGGAAAACCTGGGCCATGTGAAATCACCCTGCAGCTAAAGCAGTTTAAAAACTCACCGAGTCAAGCCATCACCCTTGCCGGGGAGCAGAAATCTGGTCCTCATTTCAGTTAATTCTGGTTCAGCCACCAAAACCCCTTTGTATTTAGTCCTTAGGGTGATATTCCAGTTGTTTATTTTAAAGACCCAGTCTGGCTAATGCCTTCTTGGGGGAAGAACCTTCCTCTTATGGGGGTCACCAAGCCTGGAGAGCCCTGTGGTTCCGCAGGGGACATTTATATTCCAGTAGAAACAAGCAGAGCTTTTTCCCTGAGTTGAAAATTCCCGTCTCCGATGTGTTTGCTGTCTGCCTGCTTCAGCACTCTGTGTGCTGTGCTCTCTGCTGTCGCGTTTCATTGTATGTTTGCTGCTCACACAAAGGCATCTGTGTTAATCTCTCATTTTCCAGGCAATTCAGCGTGCTCTTACAGCCTCTGGCCACCTCCTTTTTCTCAGCGTTTTCCCAAGGTGGAAGTCAAATTTGGTAAAAAATATGCTGGGGGGGAGGAGCAGGAACTGATCTAAGTTTTCAAGAGATTAAAATTACTCCAAAAGGAAACCAAATGGACTTATGACCCTTTATTTCTGTTAGATTTTTTAAAAAAATATTAATATAAAGTCTGTAAGTCAGGTGAGGCAAGAGGGGCTCTCTCATTTCTTTCTTTAGCAAAACCTGTAGCCTTCTGACTGAATCCCACAGCAGAGAATTTCAGCTCTTGAAGGCCAGCCTGTGGACTGCTCCATCAGTGAAGAAAATGCACTTGGGGGGCCTCTGGCAAAGGGAGCATTCCCTTGCCTTTGATTCTGGTTTTCACTTTTTAGATTTATTTTTGTTTCTGTATTTTATTTTTTTTTTCACTTTCTAGAACGTCATTGTCATATCAGAAGCTAACTTTTTAGAGTAGTTTTCTTCTCCTGCCTTTTAATTGATGGATGAGAGCTACCAAACATCATCCCAATGATGGGTAAATTGGCAGTTGGCAAAACCCAAAACATTCCTGGTGTGTATACGTAAGGTATACAGATGGAAGGAAAAAGCTAGGATTTTAGAGCAGTCCTATAAGATTGGTTGTAGGCTTTCAACTTCTTCCCAGGCTTCAGAATTAATTTCAAGGCAGGAAAGTCATTTTTTTTAATTACCTGTAAATAGAGCACCGAGGAGTAAAACCAAACAAAAGCTGCACTGACTCTGTGAGGGGAACGGAGCAGCAGCAAGCCAGACTGTCTTTCCTTGGGGACCGCTGTGTTGTAGTCGTCTCAGTGAGGTCTTCGGTATTCAGAGCTGGATACCAACTCTGTGTGAAACAAATGGAGTCCACCAGCCTTTTGTGGCATCTTGTAAAAGCCTTTTTCTCCCTTGTCGCTTTAAAATGAAAGGAGATAGGAATTTTTTGAGTCATCTGGCTTGCTGGTATGAGATTATGTGGAAGCTCTTTTTCTGCACTTTAGTTACCCATGAATGATTGTGCCTAGAACATATCCTCAGAGAACATATGCTTCTGGCTTGGCTTGTGCTTAATTATCTTTTTCGTGCTGCCTTCCCCCAGCACCTCCCTCAGTCAGATTGTGGTCCATGAGTCTATGAAGCTTGTTTGATTTGAGAATAATATAAAAAAAACCCAACAAATAATAATTCAAAACCCTTAAATGCAACTACCTTTATGCTGGTTTTTAGATGCAGCCTGCTTGATAAAGCTTGGAGGAAAAATTGTCTTTTAGCTTATTTTTACTGAGGTGCAGCCGCTCTTGAAGCTCAGAGAGAGCTTTCCCTGAAGAAAAACTCTTGAGAAATGCTTAGGCTCATGGGGGTCTCTCCAGCAGCTTTTGGATTCAGTTCTTGGGGGTTTCCCCCTCTTGGTTCTCTTTGCATGTGAACCCTTGGCAGTTTTCCAGCATTGTTCTCAGACCTGCTGTGAACAAGTGGAGGAGCCCTGTTCTCTCACCGCTGCGAATTCAGCAGAGATCAAGCGATAGCATTTGGTAAAGGTTAGAGATGCCAGCTGAGGATGGGTTCAGAGTCACCCACCCGGCCGCGTGCCTCAGCATGTGCCTATTTCTTACTCAGTGAAGGTAAGCACTGTCAAAGCTGGCCATCACTCTTCAGGATCTCTCTCCTGATTCCTCCTTTTTTTTTTTGTGTGTATGTGTGTGCAATTTTTTGTTGCATAAATGGAATAACTGGTGCTCCAGTGTAACTACTGTGTCCCTGGGAAAAGCCTCTCCTCTCCATCGTAAGCGCTGCGCACACGATTCTGTTTCTGTATCATGCAGAACTTGGTTGTAGTGTCCACCAAGGCTTCAGGTAAATTCATCATTGGAGTGATTACCAGCCAGTATTGTCCACCAGCTCAGGTTTGAAGAGCTCCACACTATGCCTTGATACCCACATTCTTCCTTCTCTTTGGTTTTCACCTAAACTTGCACTATCAGAACGCAGAGTTTTTGTAAGATTTCTCAAAGTTTAGTTTGACTTGTAGCTATTGTGTTGCTGGATCTGAAATTAGAATCATGTTGCCCTCCACCTACTTGTGATACTGGATCTCCAGTGTTTCCTTCATTTCCCTGTGTATGCTTAAATTCTCCAACTGTATAATCTTCTGTTAAAGAAACAGTTTTGTTCAGGTTTTAAGTGACCCCTACTTGTATAGGGTTGTTCCCTGCTTACAGGAGGGTTTTGGAAAGAGCATCAAAAAACCTAGTAGGTGTGCATTCACACTGCACCAGCAGAAGACTGCATTGAGGGTTTTACTGTGTGACTGGGATAAAGCACAGTGAAGATGCTCCACTGATGCCCACTTTGCAAGCTGCTGTTTCCAGTTACACTACGGAGAGTCGCCCTTTGCCCCAGTTGTCTGATACTGCCCCTGCACCAGCAGTTAGCCTTGCATGGGTCTGCTTAGCGGGATAGACTGCGTGAGCACTCCCTGACCTGCTTCAGGCATGATCAGGAGGCTCAGGTTAAACTTCAAATGGGAGATGCTTCAGTGAGGATGGCTGCCTTAGTGCTGATGTGGCTGCTCCCCCTTCTGCCCCAGGAGGGGTGGATGAACGGATGGACCTGGGGACGGCTTTAACCCTCCTGTATGCATACGCAAAGGGATCTGTCTGCCCAGCATGACAGTATCTAGGTAGAAGCTTAGGCTTGTTTAAATAAATCCATTTAACATTAGTGCAGTGATCAGGATTTGGCAGAAACTGGAGAGTTCTTCTGAGCCTGGAAAATGTGTTAGCTTGCAAAAGGTTCATCTTTGAAGTGCCCAATATTGTTTTCCTAGCAGTTGTTTTCCTCTCCTCTGCCTGGTGAGAGGCTAACACTTGGGGCTTTCATTTATGAGCAGGTTTTTTGTTCCTGTGTCTTGGTACATGTCCCCAAAGCTCACAGAGTGCCGTGCAGGTAGCAGGCTGCCTGTGGTTTCTCAGCCAATGATAACTCATCCAGTTACATGGAAAAAATCTCAGGAGTCATGGAAATTTTGATAGGAATGAAGACATGACAGTGAAAGTCTCTCAGGACAACCTGACAAATTAAAACTTTTCAAACTAAGACCCTTTTCAGTCTGGGTGGTGGTGTCCTTCTCCATTTTAAGTTGTTTAGAATTTTAGCCAAGTTGGGAACCAGTTGAGCAGTCCAGGATAACTTGTTGCTTACACCAAGTGGAGGAGGATGGCAAAGAAGCTTAAAGTTTTTCTTTGTATTTATGAATCAGGGTTCCTCTTTTTTTTTCCTCCTTCTTTTCGAAGTGAGGATGTTTCTTTTCAGTTCAGCTGATACCTGTTTAGCTCTCAGGATGGTCTGGAGGCTTTTGTGTTTGTATGCATACAGCAGTTCTAGGTTGGGACAAAGTAGTGCTGTGAGGGTTGACAAAGTGCCATCATGTTATGGCTGTAGAATGACCAAAGGGAGACTCTCAATGGTATCACTGCAGTTGCAGTTACTTGATCGTGATTGTACTTAAGCAACTTGTTAGCAGTACCATTGTATTAGGGTGTACATGAGTGCATGGAAACAGGTGTATATGTTCTAAGTTGTTAAAAAAGTAAGAGTTCTGTTACGAGTTGCCTGGAGTGAGAAGATATGTAGAGCAAGGACTGGTGAGAAGGCTGCAGCCTCCTTCAGCCCTCTGATAGATCGTGCCAGTTGGCACTGGGCGTTTAAGTGTTAATGGACAAGTATATATTAGATTTTTCTCTGATCAAGCCTCCAGCCACGCTGCAGGAATGCTTCCAAACCACTCTCTCCTCAGTCGATGAGCTGGGTTTTCTTCCTTGATTTCTTTGGAGCTGGCGAGCCAAACTGGTGTCACACCTGCCTGCCATTCATCCCCTGGCTCTGCCCGTGCCAGACCAGCTGTGCCGCCGCAGCTGCTGCCATCTGTCCGGGCCCAGGACAGATTGCGAGCACAGAGACTCGGGAACTCATTAGAAGGCGAATTTCATTTTGCTCTTTGAGCACACTGAGGTCCAAGTAGCTATATCCCTTCCCCTGCCCAGAGAGGCGGGGCGGAGAGGGTGAGGAGAGAATATCGGAGGAGGGGAAATACGGGGAGGAAAGAGTTGAGCTGCGTCCTCGCCATCTGTCCCCTGCGACTCGCGCAGCTGCTCTGCCGCTGACAGGTTGCTGTCTCTCCACCCAGTGCAGACAGCCAAATGGCCAGCACCGTGAACACAAACAGCTGAATCCTAGAAAACAGCCTGGTCAGAACTAACTATACCTGGAGGCAGAGGTTCTGGCTTCTCAAAAACCTTCAAAAACCTTCATCCTCTTCTTTCTTTCCTCATTTCTCCCTTGTCTCCACCCAAGTTTTTGCCAGAATTTGGGAGCCAAGTAGAATGTAAGTACATCTGCATTTTCCGCATCAAATCCTGTACCTCTGAATGCAGAACAATCAGCTTTGGAATGTGAAAGGGTTATTTGGAAGCCAAGGGGAATGGCCGGTTAGGGCTACAGTGGGACTAACTACTTCTGTGCTGAAAATTAGTTAAGGATGTGCTTAAATGCTTCATTAGCTCAGGGCCCCCATCTGCTCCCTGTTTCTGACAGTCCCAGCCCCAGGGGTACGTGGAAGATGCCTGCCTTCCGTTAGTGAAGGATATGTATTTTGTATGTGTCGCTGTGGAAGCATGCCAAACAGGCAAACGCTGACTTCAAGCCAACAAATGCTAGAAACTAAACAAAAATACCAAGGGTCTAGTGTGCTTTTGTGCATGGCTTAGGTATGTTTCTTGAAATCTCAGCTGAGCATGCAGGAGGTGTTTTAAGGGATTCCCCCAGAACAAGGTGTGTGTAGAAGTTCACTTCTCTTCTCCCAGAGGCTCTTCAGGGGAAGCCTCCTAACAGCCCAAGTCCTGGTCCAGTATCTGTTGACATCAGTAGAAAAAATGCCTTCTGTACTCAATATAAAAGATCCAAGCAGAACAGTGGTTTTGGTTTTCCTCTCCTGGCATTGATAAGGTTCGTAGAGATTTTCCAGAGATTAGTTGCTGCCTGGTGTCCCTTCCTGAGCCTGAAGGACGATTCAGGCAGCTGTTAATCCCTAGGAATAACTCTGCTCTTCAGTCATTACTGAAAAGTTGAGTCTTGTTTAAAGGCTCAGTGTGTCTCTTGTAACTGTTCGAAGAGGTGATGATGGGGTGACATTAAGGGTCCCTAATGTTTGCCCTGTAGGACTTCAAATTAGTAATGGCAGGAGCACAAAATGCTTGCTGCTTTTTGTGATGGTCCTCTAACTGCTACTTCTATGTTCCTCTTCTTTCTTGAAGTCAGTTTATTTCCTGCAAAACCCTTCCCTATGTACTGCCACCACCACACCAAGTCTGACATTGCTGCAGTTTATCTACTCTCTGTCTGGTTTCAGTGATGGAGGATCAATGGAGCCATGAAATTACTGACTTCCATTGAAGTCCAAGACCAACATTCGTATCTCCACAAACTTTTGGCAGCTGAGGGATTAGAGACCCAGTCTGTCTTCTCCCAACAGTAGTTTATCCCCTGCTATTCAGTCATATCATTCTCACTAGAGAAGAATCTGTGGTGGTTTGACCCTGGCTGGATGCCAGAGCCCACCAAAGTTGCTCTGTCACTCCCCTTTTCAGATGAAAGGGAAGAAAATATATATTGAGAGGCTCAGGAGTCGAGATAAGGACAGGGAGAGATCATTCCACAATCAGCATCATGGGCACAACAGACTCAACACAGAATAAAGGAAAGAAACTCTCTGATTTATCACCCTTCCCTGCACACCCAGTGACACCAGAGTCGCGTAATGAGAAGTGAGACCAGATCTTAAAACAACTCTCCCACCCCTCCCTTCTTAGCAGACTTCAGTCATGATTTTGCTCCCTTCTTCTTTCCCCCATTGTGGCACGGGGAGGGGCAGGGACTGGGGGAATGGGGGTTTTGGTCAGTTCGTCTTGAGTTGTTTTCCTTCTTAGCCAGGGCGGGAGGAGGGGGGCATTCCTCACACCTTTCCTCTGCTCCATTTTGGGGTCCCACCCACAGGAGACAGTCCTTCACGAACTCCTTCAACATGAGAAGTTCACACTCCACCCCCTGCCCCCCACTCTTGTTCACCAGAAGCCAGCCATGCAAAACTACAACAGTCAAAGCCTTGTTTTATTATCCTTCTCCCTTTTTATTCTCGAGGGATCCAGGCAGCAGTACCTGCTTGGAGAGTGACGGCAGATGCAGGCTGTGCTGCTGTGTTACAGGGTTTCCTTGGGAAGCTTTTGACTGAGCAGCTGCCATCTCATGTGTAGTCAGAAGCCGAGTCTGACAGTGTAGTAGAAATGTCAGAGGAAATACAAGAACTCGCTGCCTCTAGCTATTTGCTTTCCTCAAAATTTGCAAGGCTGGTAGAGCAGAGAGTGTCTTGGTATTGCATCTGGCAGCTTCATTGGGACCTCACCTTCCTTGGCAGCGGAGCTGGCACCACTGGATTTTGCACAGGAACAGCATGTAACACATTCCTGCCAACTTTGCTTTGGTAGAGGAGGGTAAGGAGCAGAAGAGATGGTAGTGTCCTAATTTTTTCAACTTCTCTTTCCAGACTTGGAAAACCTCAGTAATGAGCTTAGGGTGAATTGCTTGCTTACTCTCTTTTTCTTTGGGTTAGTTTTGGGTGTTTGGGGCTTTTTTTTCTTCTTTTCTTTCCTTTCCCCTCACATTACTAGGGGTGTGTGACAGTTCCTTCCGCTTTCAGGATGCGGGTCTGTAGACCGCTACCCATGCAAGGATAGGGCTTTATTTCTGTCTTCCCCCACCCTGCAGCAGTAATCATCCTGGAATCAGAGAGCTAGGATGTTTCACATTCTTTTTGCCCAATTTATGCCACCCAACCAAAGCTTTCTTTTGCAGTCAGTCTCCCTTGTGTAGGACCTGCAGCAGGTTCTACACAAGGTCTAATCTGGTGCCAGTGCACTCATAATTAGGCTTAGTTATCGCTCCTGTGTCCATCAGTAACCCCAGCTCTGATCTAAAACCAGAGAAGATGTGAGATTGAGTAAAGATGGCCATGTTAGCGTGTTACAGCAAATGCTACAGATTGGTGAGGGGTCAGATAAAGTTGTCAAGGGGGTTTGTGGGTCCTGACCTCGTAATTCCTTTTTGCCATGCACAGTCTCAGGTCCTCCTGCACTGGAAGTCACTTCTGGCTCTGCTCTGCTGCCACCTGCTTCTCTCTCCCTCTCCTGTGGCTTCTTCCAAAGGTTGCTTAGCGCTGGCCGTGCCAGGAGTGATGGATCAGCTGAGAAGGGTGTGATTGGTTTCTCTAAGCTGGTTATGAATCTCAGTTGCCTAGGATCCATCAGTTCTCCTAATCTCTCCATGGAGGGTTGCTGCTCTTCTTAATAGGAAGCCATTGTTCATGGCAGATGTTTTTCACCTAGGCTTCAGAAGCAGCTGCCTTAAATGTGGTCTGGCACCTCTGCAGTCAGCTGCTGAGCCCTGGGCTCAACGAGGGGCCAGGGTGAGGCTGGCTGTGGGCAGGACCTCCCTGTGGTGCAGGAATTACTTATAAATAGGAAGACAAATTGAAATGTTCCCTTTTTGGGTTTCCACCTCCCGCAGTTCTTGGGAATGAGGAGGAAGACCAATAAGAAATGTTGGCATTGTGGTCAAAAGCAAAGGCAGCTGAAGGGGGAATGCTTTTTTCTCTCTTTAAAAATGTTGCTGCAGAGATAGTGCCAGGCTGCTGTGCAAAAAATCCCGCCTGGATTTGCTCAGTTTTCAAACGCGGGGTAAAGCATTTGACATTCCCTGTCTGTGAGATTGCCAAAAGTGACTGAGCCAGCAAAGGACACCCAGCTGGTGCTCAAGTGAAATTCTTCCAAAATGCCTTTATTTACACTCACTGCATCCTTCCCCAGTAAGTCTCTTCAAACGCTGCTTCAAAAATTAATGTGTTTGAGTGCTTTCATGGAAGCCAAGGGAGAGACCTTTCCCTTTTGCCCTGATAAAGCCAGTGGAAAGTTCAAAAGGAACTTTAAGTGTTTAGTTATGCTGCCTTTGCCCTGAGTTACCTGAAGCTTTAATGTTTTATTGAAATTGCTGGGGGATGTTGACTTTCATATGAGACCTGCAGCCTGTAAAATCAAGGCACTAAAATATCAAATAGGAATTTAGCTTAAAATGATGCACATTATGAATAGGATTTTCTAGTCTTTTCCTGCTGAAATTGTTGAATACTTTTCTATAATTTTCATTAAAGCAGAACCAGGGCAGTGCAGAAAGATTTAAAGTTTTCAGTCTGTAATGACATTTATGAATTCAAAGCACTGCCATCAGAAAACCCCCCCTTTTTTTTTTTTCTTTTTTGTTAAGTGATAGTAACCTCTTGAAAAATGTGTTGCTGCTCTACCTCCCCAATTAAATTCCCAGCCTGCTTGCAGGGCAAAAGCTTTGGCAGCAGTGGAGTTGGTTTGCAAGCTTTACTTGTGAGGTGCTTTCACTTACCTGAATATGAATTAAACTTGGGGCGCTGCAAAATGCAGTTCACAAGGTGCCCTCTGTGAGCTGGAGCATCACCGCCTCCTGCTGCGCGAGCAGGCCTGGCGATAATCTGTACGCTGCTTGTCTGTGCCATCAGTCAGTCCTTACATTTACAGTTTAGTCTGTTGGAAATATGAGTTATTGGAGTTTTGAGCGTGGAGGAAGTAAAAATCTAAGATAAGAGGAATCTCTTGGTGCTTTTAGACTCGGTTAATCCTGCTATTAGTCCCTTAAAGTTTCGCTCTTGGTTTTGGCACATGTGCTAGCTTTGTCTTCATAGAATAAAATCTGACATGTTTTAATACAGAGCTTTCTATGACTTTTTCATCTTGCTTCTAAGGGTAACATCAAGGATTTTCAGGAGAAATTATTGCCTTGAGGTTACCATCTTCATAAGTTTATGTCCTGGGAGAGATAAAAGCGGATTTAGTGTCACTGTTGCAGCAGAAAAGAAACTCAGCGATACATGCAACAGAAACAGACTGTCAGCACAAAAAATTCAGCTAGGAGCAGTCAGCGTTAAAAAACAATCTTATTATTTGTCTGAGGTGCAATGTGACTCCAGGGAAAGTCAGCAGGGGTTTTCCTATCCATTTCTGTAGCCAAAATTAATCAGAATCCATCCGTTAGTTATAATTTGAATTTACAGCGTGAATTTTAATTCCATTAAAGTGAATTATATTTTAAAGGAGAAAGATCAGGGAAATAAAGCCTGGAAGACGTCCTGCTGTCTCTTTCTCTCTGGCAAAAAATAATGAACGGCTTTATACCTGCAGATCTTTCACAAGTCTGAAAGAAGTGTGAACCGAGGTGTTTGGGAAGCCATAAGCATAGGCTGAATGCCATCGTTTTGCTTACTGGGACCAGTTGTAGACTGGCTTGTTAAATGGCCGAGGAGGGAAAAGTCAAGAGCTTAAAAGGCCACTTGCTTCATAGACTGAAACAAGGCTTAGCTGCCCCAAAGGAAAATCTACACATATATAGCTCAAGGAATAAAGCCAAGAGTACAGATGGTACATTTTATATCTGTCTCTTTCACTTCATTCTTCCCATGCACTTTTTTTCCCCACACTTCTAGTTGACTTAGCTGAGCTTGCAAAACTCCCAGAGTAGTGACAAAGCCTTTGCAATTTCCAGCCATCAATATCCTTCCCAATCACTGCAGCCCCGAATTAAAATCTTCTAGTAGGAAAAAGGTCCGTAATGTTGCTGCTGTGGGTTTTCACCCAACAGCCTTTGATGTCAGCCTGCCAGACTGATTGTAGTGTAATTGCAATCACCATTTCCAGCCACTGTGTTGATTCTTGGCTTGCACCTTCATAGACTGCAGTCGCTGCAATGATGGTGATTATATACCGGCCACTCATGGCTGAACTGAAAGGTGTATGCAGTAATACCCGACATTAGGAGCCCGTGTGAC
The DNA here is from genome assembly GCA_013400835.1 of Zapornia atra. NCBI lineage: Eukaryota > Metazoa > Chordata > Aves > Gruiformes > Rallidae > Zapornia > Zapornia atra. Next base: position 44,551 of record VZTU01004778.1, on the reverse strand, counting down.
TGATTTCTCTGGCTGTAGCTAGCTGAGCAGTTGGTATAAGCAGACAACTGTCGACTCCACTGAAATCCTGATTTACAGCAGCTCTCAACGTCTGTCCTGAGGAGGAGCTGACAGTCCCTTTGCTGAGCAAGTTCATGCTGTATGAAAAATTAATTTCACCCACTTCCACAAATAAGCTAATTATAAAGCACAGTCGTTTTGAAAAAGAGGACAGTTCTAATAATGTGTTTATCATGCGCTTGTGGTGCATGATCCTGTGTTTTACCTAATGTTTTTGAATACTCCCTACTCTTTGGACAACTGGCCACTCTGCCAGTAGTAGCATATTGAATTAGAGCAAATTCCAAATTAGCTGTTCTTGCAAATGGCATCACCAGCCGTGCTAAAGCTCTTCCTCAAGCACAGAATATACCTGGAAGTTACACTGCCCTGTGGCTCGGAGCAGCTTGAGCTGAATCTGGATTTGTGGCAGTTTTGGGATCCAAAAATCTCGAGAGCCGTGTTTCTCTTCATGCTGGTCAGGAGGTCCCTAAAGCTACAACATGATGGTTACAGCTGCAAAAGTATTTTGGGTCATTCATTGTGGTTCTCCTCAGAGACTTGTATTGCTCCTTTCCTTATAGTGAGGTGGAGGGATGGGAAAAGAGTGTCGTGCCTGAGAAAACTGCAAAGCAGTCCTGAAATTCTGCCCCTGGGAGATGCCTTAAACCAGACATGATATCCATACTTGCTGTCAAAAAGGCTGTGTGATTTCTTGATTTGCTTTACCTGCCAAAATAACATACTGATTGCTCAGCTGATGTGGGGGGTATGCTGAATTAGTTACTTGCCACTCCTGCACAACAGCATCATGGCCTGGTGTTTTTCAGATATTATCATCTTCCCATGAACCTATAAATAGTTTAAGATATACACGATACTAGATGAAAGCAAGATAAACATAATTGACAATTTTTAAAATAATAATATTTTATACTTCATGCATGCATTGACAAAATAGCAGAGCTTTGATCATCAAAGTTATTTGGTCGATTTAAATAAAGGCAGTGGAGTTTAGTTATGAAATAACCCCCTCAGATCCTGAAGAATGGCACTGTGATGTTGGTTTATTATCCTGGCTAATCAAATTAGCAGTTTATAGGCAAAATGGAGGCTTTTTTTTTTCTCTGATATCATGGGAATGGCAAGCAGGATCTCCAAGCAAAATGCTGTCTTTGTACCATAAGCATCTCATCTTTTGAGAACTACGTAGCTCCTCGGTCCATAATACCTGTCTAAAATCAGTATGATTTTTCAATGTATGTTAAATTAGAACATTAAGAATCTTCTTCATTCTGCCTTTGAATCAGGGAGGAGTGGAAAAAAGCCAAAATTTATCACAAGGCATATTATTTTAGATCACATACTTTGATAGTATCCGCTTCCAGCTGAGATCAGTTGGTCAGAGCTTTTGGAAGACCTCAATGTCCTGACCACTCCAGCAGTTTTGGCAGATGCTCCTAATGTAAACGGAGTGGTATCAAGAAAGCTTTACTCTGATGCGGCTTGCTCTGCTCAGAGCGGTTTTTCGTCGATCTAGCTGTGTCCCCAGGAGTTTTCATTGGTATAGCGTGTTCCTATCCAGCGTGTTATGCTCATGCCTTGGTTTTTTTGCTGTACATCCCTCACTTCAAATTTGTTTGTGTCATCTCCCAGATGCACATGTTGCTGAAAAGGTTGTTTTCTCTACCTTGCCCCCAGGTACTCGAAATGTCAGTTCAAGCAGCAGATAATTTCTCCCAGTGCATTGCAGTCAGGATGCACCGGCTTCGCACAAGGCTGTTATTTAAACTAACACCTCTGATTTTGACTAAAAAAAGTGGTAACAGAATGAAGCTCACACCCATAGAGCAGACAAAAGGTGGGAGTAGAAGGGGATTACTTAGTTCTCTCAACTGCAGGAAAGGTTAACCTTAAAAATAAGTATTTTTAAACACATGCAGTTATTTGCATCCTTGCAAAGTGGGTATGAAATGCCACAGAATAAAAGCAGCTTGTCCTCAGGAGAAACGGAGCCAAAAGGGACATCTATATATTCCTGGTTAAATTTAGCAGTGTGTTAGAGCTGGTAAAATGACTATGCAGAATGCAAGGCATGAAGAAACTACTCAGAATGTGAATGCGGGTATGTGCGAATACTGCTGTGTGTATGTACATGTGTTTGTGTATATATGTATTTTAAAAAAAAAAAATCCTAATGGTGTTTTACATTTATTACCAGTGATTAAAAAACCCCCACAACTCTAAATTATTAAAGATGTTCTTTATTGTAAGTCACATAGTTACAAATGCTGTGCTGCACTAAGATACCCACTGTGGACTTCTTGTATTAATAATAGTCATCTCTGAGAGGCACTTTGTGACTGGCTCAGGACAGGCAGTGATGTTACAACCATCATTTGAAGCCCTAAAGAGAGAATTTCCAGTATGTCTAAATGGTGCATTTAGGACTCTTCCGGGCCGTGTAGTACAGCTGCTCTCCAAAGGTGCTCACCAGAGCTCATGCAGTGTATTTTGAAACTTTTCCTGTCACCTCAGCTCATGCAGAGTATTTCAGACTTTTTTTCCGTCACCTCTTTGGTGCTGGATCACAGAACTACTTGTGCTCTGTGTGCTCATGGAAATTCTCTTATCCTTTTTACTGACAGGTGTAGGTCTTGGCCTTGGTGTCAGTGAGTTGCTCCGCCTGTAAAAAACAAGACAGAAAAGGGAAAAGTGCAGGAAGAAATGTTTATTTTTATCAGTGATGAGATGGAACAGCACTTGTTTCACGTCTGTGTGTGTTGTGTGTGAGCTTATTAGTGCACTCTCAAGAAACAATTCCTAGCATAGCAATATCTGCAATACTACTTTCTGTTCATCTTTTGTTGCAGAGCTGCCTTTTTTTGCAAGGAGCTGACTTGTTTTCAACCAAACAGTATCGCCTGTCAAGAATTTCCATGTGAGTCTTGGAAACTGGCTGCAGAGTCTTCCCTATTTGCTATTCAGTCCTGTTTTCTTCTCCCTTTAGCAGGTAAGCACGTCTTTCTGCAACACTATTTGCAAGTGGAAAATGTTTCCAGGTTCAGATACCTGGAGAATTCGTTTTGTTGGACTCACTAGGGTTAATATCTCTCTTCCAAAATTTCCTGCAGAACCAACTGCATTTTCTGCCGTAGAAAAGTATCTGAATAGTGATGCAGTACTTTGGGATTTTAAACATCAGCTCATGTCAGTCTACATCCCTCTAGCTTTAATGCAGCTTAAAAAATGGTATCCATGGACTTTCAGCTGTGAATCTATTTACAGCTGAATCGGGGATGTGAACGAGCAATATAGAAAATTGCTTGAATTTCTGCTCTCTGAGAGAAGCCTCTAAATAACTTTGTCCTTGGGGGCGGGGCGGGGGGGGGGGGGGGGCGGGGCAGGG
>VZTU01004778.1:0-37083 GCA_013400835.1 Zapornia atra | reverse complement strand
TTTTTTTTTTTTTTTTTGTCACTACTGGGTGCCAACTTTAGAGTGGGAAAGCCTTTTGCCTTTTAAAAAAAAGTGCATTAAAACATTTGAACAAAGATTTTCTGTAGAAAGCATAAGTAGGAAGCAATGCACTACAGTAAATGAACAGTGAAATTTCCTATTTTATTCCATCAGAATAGGTTTAGATGTGTTTATGTTTCAGTGGCATGCTAAATTCTTGTACTAAAACCAAGGAGACCCAAATGGAGTCAATGAACCAAAAACCTGAATTTAAAAAGCTGCTTATCTTTATGCTAGTCTTGAGTCAAAAGTTCAGTTCTGGATGCTTTCTTTCCTCGGAGCATTCGAATCTGGATCCAAAAGTTCGTTAGATGCAATCTGTAAAACAAGTGACTAGTGAAACTAACATCATGACATGTGTATATACATGCGTGTATCTCCTCTCTAGGACTGTTTTAGATTTTTTATGTATAAAGTGATTCAATTCCGTTTTCTTTGTCCTTCTCCCAGTCTAGCCAAATCTTTGAGCTGGCTCCTACTGCTCCATAGCCAAATATTTCAGGAAGGAAGATGGCATTATTATTAATAATAATTTTATTTTTTACCAAAAAGGTAACATATTTTTTACTTTTTCTCCCTGTATTCATTAATCAAGTTGAAAAGCAAATGGTCTACAGAGTGTCCCTGTGCATTTTATAACTATGTCCAGCTGCAATTAACAGTCCCACAGAATATATTTTTGCATTTTCTTTTCTTTTGATACACTTGGCTGGTGATTCACGCCCTAGAAGGGATTCAGCCGTTTTAGGAGACAGAGAGAGACGTTACTGGTTTCATGACCTTTTATTTCTGTAGTAGAAATGGGTGAACTCACTTGGAATAAATACGAACCAAGCCAAAACATTACACAGGGGGAAAAAAAAATCAATTCTAAATCTGACCTTTCTAGAGTCTTAGGGAAAAAAGAACAGAGGGAAGAAAAAAAAACCCAAACGTTTGCTTTTCTCTCTCTTTTGACTGGTGTTCTACAACTGTCAAGCACCAGAATAACATAGCAGGGACAAACTGTTCCAGTGGCAGTGTCCCATTGGGCCTTCCTGGCTGCCATTTTGTATTGCTTCATCCAAGGCTGGTGGTCTCTGCCCTGAAACTGGTGTTGGGGCGAGGAACAGGGCCAGGCCTGTGTGGCACCATTGACCTATTGCTTCTGGTAAGCAATAATGAAACTGCTTCCCTGGCAGCTTCTTTTCAGGTCGGGTGGTGGTAAGGTGCATCCTGCCCAAAGGAGGCCTTAACAGGTTGTGAGGGGTTCTGTCATAAAGTTAAATTTTGCTTAAAAACAACACGCCTTAGAGTACGCCTTCACAGACACTACTGCCTTTTTACTGGGTATTTTGTGTCTTATGTGGCTGTTTTCAGGGCTTCCTCCACACACACCCTGTGAGTAGGGGTGCTCAGGCTGCAGCAGCAGCCCTGCTGCTACTGAGTGCGGGGGACAGGCCCAGCCTGGGCTGGCTACCACCTCAGGTCTCCAGCCCATTAAGGGTCATCAAGCTGAAACTCAGCATGTGGCTCAGGTGGGCTTCAGAAAGGAAAAAAAAAAAGTAGGTTGATGCAAACTGGTTTGTCATGTTTTTAAGTCAGGGTGAGCAGTGGCTCTGGGTTCTCTGTGAGGCTGAGCTTTTTCCATCTTCCTGTGATCTTCCCTTCAGCAATCGTTCTGTCTCACTATGAACGTGTGAAGTTGGTGAAGTTTGGCACCAACCTATTTATAAAGACCAAAGTGTCTTAAAAGGACTTGAAATAGAGATTTGAGTGTGAAGCTCACCACAGTCCAGGCTTCTCTAGTCATGAGAGGTTTTAGATACTTTTTCCAGTGACATTCCCAAAATGGACTATGTTCCGCAGAAAGTGATTCAAGCAAGTGCTGGCTGCAAGCTGGGAACTACCTGGCTTATGGCTTTCTGTTTAAAGGAGCCATGTGTCCTAGAAACATGGCCCAGGGTTTTCACAGATCACAGTGGTCCAGCAGAGCATCTGAGAACGTTGTTCCAAGTAAGTCCTTTACCCTTTCTGCCTCAGAGTGGGGGAGCACTGTCTGCGTGGCCTTTCAAACTGCTGGCCATGGAGCAGCCAGCTCTGAAAGACCCTGGATGTCTTACAGTTCCCAGTGCTTTGAAGCCTAAAACTTTTAAGGTTCCAGCAGTTTTCTGAGAGGGGGAAAAAAAATACTAGTTTTCCATACATTTAGAGAACTTGAATTGTTTTGCAATGAAAAGGTAACATAGTTTGACTTTAGAGAACAGATCATTTGAAATTATTAACGTAAGCCTGGTGAACAAGAAAGCAAGCTGGAGCAGCAGGACTCATCAGGGAAGACAACACAAAGCTGCTGAAGATGTGAATGACATGTGAATGACACCTCTGTTCTTCCACTGCATCCCTCTGTAGCATGAGGATACTGTTGTTCCTGTAGACTTCAGGGAGGGAGAAGTACCTCAACTGGTTACCTACTTGTTGCTACCTGGTGGGGAAAAAAATGTTTTCTGGAAGGAAATGTAATGTAATTTGCCTTAATTCCTCTATAACAAGGCATTCCTTCCAGGTGATAATTGGTGATGTTGTGTTGATGCATGATTGAAGATTGAGACTGGCTAATAAGATGGAGTGTTAATGAAAGGATTTTTTTCCAAACCTTGCCTTGGAGTCTAAAAAATTCCAGTACTATGCCCTTTGAGATAAGTCTTTTCCTGAAAAAACACTGACGTAATACATACTGTGAGGTCATAGCTCTAGACCTGCTGACCTGCTGAAATGAAGATTTAAAGGTGAAAGTGTAAAATAAGCTGTGTGATGAAGCTTTGCAGTTCCTTTTTTTTCCCTTTGCAGTTTCTACTGCCCAGTACCTCAGTCTGCAGGGACTGTCTTCGAATATGTGTATGAAAATATGGCAAAAGTTCCCTATTTTTAAGTTACTAATGACAGCTCTACCATACTGAATGCCACAGAGCCCAACTACACAGCTAGATCTTGCAATTTTAAATTACCTTTAGAATCTCTCTGGTGACTTTTCCATTCAGTAAAAATATCCTTGTGATGCCAAGGGAGGATGATAAATTTTCTGAAAGAAGTCACCTGTACTGAAGGCTAGGCTTTTGTGACTTTTACAGAGCTACAGGATTTGTTCCAGAGAGCTGTAGCGCTGTTTGAGTAACAGCAGTGTAGTACCACCAAAGTCAAAGATCCCCCAAATTTGCAGGGCTGTCTTTTGCATTGCACAGTGCTGAAGTGACCTCCCTGACTTCTGCACAGGAGGTGGCAGTAATCTCAAGGTACGGTTCATATTTCCAGCCATGCTCACATTCTTGTAGAGACTATCGCACCAGTGGTATCCTGGCTTTGAGAGCAAAGCCAGGGTATCACTCATAACTAACAGCTGGCCACCAGTGGAGTTTATTAGGAACTCAGCTAGTTACTGAAGTGGGCTCTTTATCTTGGTGACCTTCCAAGGGGATTGGAGCCTTCTTGGGAGACCTTGAATCAGAAATGTTTGCATATAAGAAAAATAGCACTGCGCAGCACACGATTCTGATCTCCCAGGGTTCACAGATTTGGAAGGCGCTGTACCATATTTAACTGTAGAAGACAGCGCTGAGATACTGTAGCTGCTGCATCAAGGTCATGGTGTTCTGGGATCCAATTAAAATTATGCAAGATAGGCAATTTAGGGATGAATTCATATAGAGCTCAGGAAGGCAAAAGTTATATGCGTTAGGAACTCAAGTTACTTTGTAAGATTAATTTTCCACTATCTCATGACCTGGTAATAAGAACACAAGGTATTTTAAACATTTGATTTGCTTATTGATCAGAACTCAAGGCCTTCCTTCCTAAATCACAGTTATAGGTTTGACTTCCATTTAACAGCAAAGTTGTGGGCTTGCCTTGGTGTATACACTGGTTGGAGTGGGTTGTGAATTTGGTGCCTGGGCAACGGTGAAGCCTGGAATGGGCATACCTGATGCTCAGAAACCCACCTCTTGCCCTGGAGGTTATGTGAAAAGAAAAGGTGGTGGTAATATCACAGGTCCTGTGATCCAGAGCATTCATCTCACCTCCAACGTAACTATTGTGCTCATTCAGATTACAGCTCTATCTTTAATTCCCCAAACCTATAAAGAGATAATAAGGAATGATAGTGGGAGCTAGAGGAGTTGCCATCTGATGGAAAGCTTGATATTTTGGATGGGGACATAACAGGCCTATGCCTATCCTAAGTCTCTCCCAATTCCTGTGTCCTGAAGGACAAAGATAAAAGATTTAGCAGTCTACTGTATTTTGAGAACTGTTTATATTGTTACGCTCTGTAAACCAGAAACTGCTGTTGGCAAAAGGGACAGAATTTCACAGATGCTTTGAGCAAGGTTTCCTTACAGGTATTGCTAGATTCATGACCTGTGTTAGATCATGGTCACTGGGGATTTCACTCTGAGCTCAGGGCCCTGTTTTGCTGGCTGGAGTGCAAGCACCAAGTGAAAAGGGTAAAGAACAGTTCACAGTCCAAACAGGCAAGATGAAGACTTGATTCCCTGAGAGCGAGCCAAAGAGTAGTTTGCAAGCACTGTGTTAGTACTAGCATTTTGGTCTCCCATTTTCTTTTTCATTTCCCTTTCCTCTTAATTTAAAAACTTTGCCTGAGGAAGAATTAGCTTACCAAGAAAGGAGAGGGAGCACAAGAGAAGCTGGTGACAGAGAAGGAGGAAGGGAGCAAGGTGGGGAGCGTGAGAGGCTGTCAGTGAACTGACATAAGAAATGCCATCCAGCAGGAATCTGTGAAAAGAAAGTAGACACGGATTCCTGCTTCAGTCCAGATGCAGGTGTCTCTGCCTGCTGAGAAAGCTCCCTAGGCACGTTCACACTGCTTTGTTTCATGCAGAGCAAAACTTGGAAGGGCATGTCCGGGAAACTGGTGCTGGTCCTCTGCAGGTTGCAGTGATTATTGGTGTCTTTGGTGCAAGCCAGCGTATCTCCAGGGCAGGCAGTGGAACAGCGGCACTACTGGCCATAGAACGCAGGAGTACACAGGTGTTTCAGAGGTGGGGGAGATGGCCCAGTAGGCCCAGGTGCTCTCCTATAAATCAGAGCTTGGCTGTACTGAGAGCAGAAATAAAGCAAAGGACTGGCAAAACTATGACTGTCCTGTGATCAGCCCCATTAAACAACAGGTAGAAACTGCCCTGGAGAGTGCCTTTATCTCTGGAGTTAGCAGAGAGTCAGTGTGATGGAGGGCAAAGGGTGATTGGCTTCACACATATTTTATTCCCTTTATTCTTTGTCTTCTGACGATAAAGGAGCTTTACGTGGATATTGTAGCAGAGGAATTGATGAGTCATAAGGTTTGCAACTTCATTTCCCTTCTGCTCCTTTTATTTTTTTTCCTGATACTCACATCTCCTCCTTCCTGCCCGCCTTGCCCCTCCTCTGCTGGCGCAGCAGGACGTGCTGTGCCTTTAAGAAGTGTGGGGTTTGGTGGGGTTTTTTTTTTAGAAGACTTAATTCCTGAGCTTTGTCATGTGTTGAGGCATGCCCTAAGTTTTGTGGTGTGGTTTATGAAAAACTAAAGTGGATTTGTATAGGGAGATTTTTAACTCCTCTCTGCCATAGATACGCTTTGCCTCCTTGTTCTTCGATTGCAGGGGGTAAACCATTAAGTATTTCCAGAAGGATTTCTTTTCTCAAAAAAAGAAGGGGAGATAAAGCGAAGTAGCAAGATTTTTTATATTTTTTTTTCCATTAAAATGTATGTTTATTGAGTTGGTTTCTGTGTAGCAAGGCTCTGGTGAATAAAGCTGAGGTAGCAAATTCTCTTGCTGATTATATCCTCCCCACTGGCACCAATATCGCTGCGGTGTTAACCTGTCATTGCAGTAGCAGAGCGGTGTAGCCAAAGACACATTGACCCATAGTAGTCACAGCATTGGCAGCTTTAGTATGGATTTCATATATAGTGAATTCCATAGCATTCCTGTTCATCAGTTCTTTTTGCTTTCTTTCCCCTCTCATCACAGTCAAAAAGAAACTTGCACATACGATTGTACTGTAATAATTAACATACCATTATGTAAATAAAATGTAGGGGATTTTCTCCTTTTTTTTTTTTTAATCAGAAGAAAAAGCAAATCTCATCCTTTCAAAACCAAGTATATGCATCAGTGCAATCTTTAAACCACAGCTCCCAGTGAGAGCACTGCAGGCGTTACAGGCATACCAGTAGGTAGCTACAGAGTTACCCTTGGTGATTACTTTAAAAGCCGTGTTTGCTACGAAGTCCTGGATCTGCATGCTAACGCAGTCTTGTAATAACAGTGTAAAACCTCTTGGGCAGTCAGCATGTATTCATGTACCTGTTCGTTGTTTCAGGCCTCGAGATAGCAAGCTAGTCCAGGTGAAGAGAATTCCCCTACATCTCTGGCACCGTGGCGGCTCCAGGACTTGCCGTGCAGTCACCCGCAGGATGTGGGCCCCACAGATGAAAGGACGGTTTCTAGTAGAGACAGGCCTGGTTTTATGAGGAGAGATGTTGGAGAAGGGAGGGAGCAGGAACTAGGGCTGGATGTGCCTTCCACACTGAGGTGGTTGTGTGGCTTTGATTAAATCACTTAACCTGTGAGCTGCAGGTTTCTTGTCGGTGAAATAGTGGTATTAGTGCTGTGTACGGCATGCTGGGATTAAATGAATTAAGTAACAGTACTTTACAGTCTCAGCTCTGTAAATGTGCTGAGTGCAGTTGTTCTATTTAAGAAGCTTGTAGTGCTTGTTANCCTCTCCATGACCAATAGCGAGCAATCTCTGCTGCTTAGCCTCTCGATCTTGAAGCACTGCTGTAATGCGACAACTCTCTTCAGAAGTGGCTACAGAGGAGCGGCCTCGGAGCAAGCCCTGGCGAGGAGCTCTGTCTTTCGCATCAGCCTCCTGCCCCACCGACCAGGCCCGAGGAGTCCTCGGCTGCTAAATCCCTGCAGCATCCCCTCCGTAGCGTGCTGGAATGGGAGGTGGAGGTCCTGGCATCTCTTGATATCTCTGCCACCTGCTCATGGGTGGCCTGGGCAAGTCGCATCACCTTTCTCTTCTTGACTTTTCGTGCTCAAGTGCGGATTGTATCGTTTACCTTCGTACCGAAGAGCTGCTCAGGGCTGAATTAATGAATGCCGTGAAGTCAAGGATGTCTGTGGATGCACAGCACAATGTAAATGTGAAGTATTACTCGGTAATTATGGGTGGAGGTAACCCTTGTTGAAAAGGATTAATTTTATCATAAATCAACATTTGATCAGGTGGAATTGCAGGAAGAAGTGTAGAGAAAGCCTGCCCTCTGTTATCTCGATCCAAAATTTTTCAGGAGGCTGGAATGCTGCTTCTCTCATGTGCTTTGTGCATGTGTCGCCTCTGAATCTAGTACTGGTTACTGAGATTGATGGGGTGGCATAAAAATAGTCTGGCTTCTATAGGTGTAATATTTCAGCATATGAAGGGAAAGAGGTGGGGTTTTTCCATCCCTTGGGATTTGGCATTTTATGAGGAGCCAAGTACTGCTTTTTGCAGTGTTGTCTGGTGTATCCACTGTTGACACCTGAGCTCCTTGGGTTCAGTCAATTTAGCAAGTTGAGGATTTTAGAAAAAAAGCAGATGAAATGTTTTTATGTAGCTGCTGACATACTGGCACCATCAGGGTACAGTTTATAAAGGCTCCAGTGCTGCGGAGGGATCGAAGAGTTAAAAATTCCAAAGGTTTAATCCAGTATAATAACATTTTGCAAGGCCTATCAAATTCACAGCAAGTGAGAAGCAGAAAAGCGGCCGAGCTAGGTGGAAAATGAAATTAGATGGAATTATATTGCCACAGGTTTATCTAATGAGTTGTTTCATTTAACAGGGTAGATGCACATTTGTCTGAGCCCTCAGCAGAAGCTCAGACCGAGTTGTGCTCCCCTGCTCTCCTGGGCTGCTTTATCCACAGAAACGGAGTGCCCTTCATCCGGTTTGAACAAAGCAGTGCTCTGCTGTATCTATTTTTGGTCGCTGATTTGTATGCTGTAGAAGCCACCTCGTTCCTTAGAATACAGCTATATATTGTTGTGTTTGTTTTCCTTTTGCTGCTGTGTACATAGTGGATTGTTGTTCGTTTGTTTGGAGGATTTAAACATCTGGAAGAGACTGGGGATAGCAATGTCTTTGTCCATAAGTTAGATGTGGAGCTGCAGGTCCTTTCTGAAGTGAAATGTTAACGTGCCGCTTTCTGTGATGCTCATTTTATATACTTGAGGGTTTTGGTGTGCAAAGGACAATCAATATAATGGTAATCCAAGCAGCTGGATAAAACTACTGCTGCTAAAACTGGCACAAGGTAAAAGATTTATTTCCCTAGGTAGTTCTGGAGCTGGTTCCCACAGAGGTAATTCCAAATCTAAATTTTTGGAAGTAAATATTTATATGCAGTAAGTAAGCTTAGCCGAATTTGGGTGAGCAGTGAGAGGAATCGGCTCTTACTAAAATATGTCAGCAAACGATGTGCATAGGGCAGAACTCGCTGTGAGAAATGCAGTTCTCCTGTAACATAAGCTTTGCCGTATTACTTGGATACAAACCAACCCAGTTATAGCCCAAATGTAGACAAATAGGGTATCACAGATGGAAAGAGCAAGTGGAAAGTGAGGAAGAAAAGAAAAGGGTAAGTTCCTCTATATTCCAGCTCCCTTCCAGTGAGTAGAAGGTTATTCTGCAAGGAGCCCTTGCGGCTTTTACCAGACTATTTGCAGCCCAGCGCCGCCGGAACAGAAGAGCAGTTCTTAGGCTCTGGCTCAGTCTGTTGCAGACAGTTTCTTTCCTGAGAAAGCTGATCACTGTTTTGTTGCACTACTTCCCAGCAGATGAGCTAGGTGCTTCTGTATTTAAAACAGAAGTGTGAGTGAGTGACAGGGCTAGAGTCTTGTAGCAGCATATCCTTCAGCTCCAGTGCTGCAGTCAGAGAGAGAGAAAGAAGATTTTTCCTTTGAAGATAAGACACCTGGGGCTTGTGTAGAAACGTGAGTATGCCCTGAGTTGCCTAGCTGTTATCTCAATATTAAAAAAAAAAAAGAAAAGCCAGAGAAAGACAAAGCACCTGGCTCTTCTGTCTACCCCCAAAAATTCCTCAAAATGCTAAAACCCAAACTAGCACTTTTCATTCTGCAGTTGTGTTGCTTGCGAACACTTTCCGTCTTGTGGCTTATGTGACACTTTCAGCTGAAGCAGCTTCCGAGGCGAGCCATAAGGCTGTGCTGTGTGCGTACGGGAGTGCGCGTATGTATATGTATGAGCGAGGGAGCCAGAGCGCCTGTGTGCAGTGTCGTAACGTGGCAGGGCACAGGCAGTTATGAAACTTTCCAATAAAGTCTCAGTGCGTCAGTATTGGTTGCTTGGGTGGTTGGTTGGTTGGGTTTTGTTTTGGTTTTTTTTTTTCTGTCCGTTGCCCTCCGGTTTCATTTCCATTTATGAGTGCAGAGAAAGAGAGAGAGAGAAGAGAGGGTGAGGTTGAGAAATGCTAGCAGACCCCCCCAAGCCGCCGGAGGAGCAGAGCAGTTCCCACGACAGGTGGAGCACACTGCCGCGGCACTGAGCGAGATTCCCGGGTCGCAGTGCCCGGGGGACAGGGGGAGGGAAGGCCCTCGCAAGGGGCCCCTTCAAAGAGCTGCAGCAGCAGCCAGAAGTTCGACTTTTATTTTTTGAAAGGACTGGTGAAATTATTAACCACAGTTGATGACGTCAGAGTTGATCTGATTAAAGGTTTGTTTTCTTGCTGGCAGAGGTGTGCTCCGTAGAGACTGGTTCTCTCTTTTTTTTTTTTTTAAGTTTCTTTTTTGAACAGCAAACGGAGGGAACTGCTCGCATTGCTGCTGCTGCTGCCGCTGCTGCTGCTCCAGCTGCGTGTGTGTGTGTGTAAACAGGATGGTGTATCTGTAGCTGCCACGCGCAAACACACATTTGACCATGAGGACTCTTCGCAGGTTGAAGTTCATGAGTTCGCCCAGCCTCAGTGATCTGGGCAAGAGAGAGCAGGCAGCCTTGGATGAGCGGGGGACCCAGCAGCGACGGGCCTGCTCCAACGCTACCTGGAACAGGTAAGGTCTCGCACGATGCGCCGTCTCCCCTGCAGCCTCTCCACGCTCCCGCGGCCAGGATTAACGTGCGGGTAGGCTCGCAGGCTGGGCTGCCGCGCTCCCAGCTCGGCAGGGTTACAGTACGTCAGGGGTCTGCGTTAGCGTGTTACACCTACTGGAGTTCGCCTTCAAGCAAAAGGCGAGCGGCTTTTTTCCTCCTTGCTGTTAACCTTTCTCTGAAGGCTGATAGCAAAGAGCCTTTCCTGCAGATGGCTCAGCCTGTTCTTCCTTGTCACGGGCAAGGACTTATTTCACAGGTTCCAGCTACAAACATGTCTTTGCGTCTATCTAGATATTCAAGGTTGATTTGGTTTATTTTGGTTTTAAAAAACCTACAATTGCACAACTATTAAAATACATTCTTTTTGTCTATATAACTATCTGTATTGCTGGTTGTTGATAGAGATATGACAAAGTCTATTCAGTATACTCACAGTAATACTGATATCTCTGTGTGTGTGTGCGCGCGCAAGCACGTGCACTTTGAACAGAGAAAAATAAGCCCTGATTGTTTTCTTTCTTGTGTTTATACATCTGACTTTTATTACTGTCTGACAAAAATAAACCATGCAAACATTTTGTTGAGAATGTGTCACTTAGCACAGATATTCAGAAAGCATCTTAATGACCATTTTGGTGACACTCTTAAAGATGAGTCTAAGTCTCTTAAGTCATTAGGAATTGTGTTATGTCCTTTTTGAAAATGAAATGTCATCTCCTGGGTCAGAGCTCGGAAAGCATAATTTGTGATGTTTTATAATTGTATGGCAGTACAGCGGTAGGAAGAAAAATGCCAGTAAACTACAGACACATTTATTATAGGTATTTGAGTTCTGAGCAAAAAAAACCCTCTATGAAATATCACATCTTCTGTTGCTCTCACCACTCGATTTGTGGTTTCGTGTTGGCATTATGAATTAGTTGTTTATTGCCAGAAGCACACCAAGTGCTGAAATTGTACCAGGGTCACAAAAGAGACTGACTTTCTGCTCATATGCCCTGCTATGACCTGGGGTTGACCCTGAGGTCTGGATGATGGTGGTAATTAAAGCCTAGATTGGGCCGCCTTGGTTTGTGCCAGTTGGGGTTTCACTTGGCCAGTAGCCTGATGGGAAGCAGTGAGGAGTAGGATACTCCTTGGTGTGAACCGAGGTGATGGAGTATGGCCCCCGGAGCCTTCTTGTGATGGTCTGCTGATAGCTTTCGTATGTAGGGATTAAAATTCCCTGTGGAGAGGGAGCTGTGGAGGCGGATGTGATTGGAGAGCAGGTCAGGTACCAGGCTTTCTGGAAGGGGGAGAGCTCCCGGTTTAGGGGCTGTCGAGACTCAAACCAGAGGGTTTCCCTAAGTGAGCCAGAGCAAGAGTTTGTTATCTTTAATTTGGACAGGACAGGTACAGCTCTGGCCAGAAGTGGTTGTCTGTCAGTGAGCTGTGTGTTTTATCCAAACAATTAGACAACCGTCCCATCGCCCGTTCCTCGAGTAGGTGTGCGCAAGTCATCCTGTGGCTGCTTTGTATGAACTCAGGCCTAACTGCGCTTTCCTACCGCGGGTTGCCGTTTCCCAGTGCAGGGATCCCTGCTGTTTTGTGGCAGGCACGTGCCTCCAAAACGCTGACAGAGCTGCTGTCTGCTACCTGCGGTGGCGAGTCAAGTGGGCACCACGTGCCTGCGCTAACAGCTGCCTAAAGCTATGGCAAGTAATGCAGGTTACGAGCCAGTTGTGCTGCATGGGCAAAGGGAAAGGCCTTTATGTCTTGTTTACTAGTGTGAGGCTTTCTCCTGAGTGGAAGAGAGAGTGAGGGTAATTCTTTCAGGCGCAATAATACTTGTATCCTCTCTGGAGCTTATCCTCAGGAAAGCCAGGGCTTAAGTGATGTTGGATTAGTTGTATTAAGAAGTTATCCACAGTAGCTTCCGCCTATCACTAGTGTGTGCCCGTCTTGGCATGTGTAACAGAGTCTGGTCATGAGGGAGTCGGTGTTCAGCTCTCCTGGAGAGACTGTAACATGGTGTGGCAAGTCGGGCATCTGAACTTTGACTCACCAGAAACCTTGGGTGGGTTTTGAAAATCGTGGGCTGTGGAAGGTGTGGGGTTTTTAAATTTTTCCCCTGCAAAATTAAAACACCCTGACAGAGGACTAATGTACCATGTTTTGGTTTATAGGAATATTTGTTCTTCCAAATGAAAGGATTGCTGTTGCTGTTCCATTCCGTGCAGTGTCAAGCGTTAAGACCTTGCTGATCGAGGAAGTCAAGATGCACCAGCAGAGCTTTTCCCTTTCCCCCAAGCCTGGTAGTTCTATATTTAAATGTTGGCTGGTTTCTTGCCTAATGTTAGCAGCCGTGCCTGGGTGTGGCATGTGTGTATCTGCTTTTGAAAGAGGCTTTGAACCAAGTTCATCAAAACTCATGTGGGGAGAGGCAAAGCACAGCCCCACGGCAGGCTCTGCTTCACCTGAGACTGCTGATCCTGCGCTGGAAGTCAGCCCTTTGAGGTGGGGTGAGGATGCTGCCTCGGCCCTGCCGGGGACCGTGCTCTAACGCTGCCGAGCCAGAGTTTTGCTGGTGGGTTCTTCTGCACAGTAGCAGCTCCGTCACTGTGGGCTTTTTCTGAGGAGGATGTGCAGTCAGCTTGTGTGTGGCTGCAGCCTGGCCACCCAGCAACCTCCTCTCCACCACCTCCACTATGTTCAGACCAGTCTCAGCCCTCACACTGTTTATACCAGAGGATGCCTGCTGCTTTCCAACACCGAGGGAGGGCAAACTGCAGGAGTTTAATTGCAGGGTTCAGCATGCGGGGAGCACATAGCACTCAGTGCTAGCAGGAAGGTATCTTTGTCCCTGATAACTTTCCTTCACCTCCATACTAAAATGCTGTAAAACTTCTCAACACTGTTAGATCAAAGGGAAATTGGTGCTGAGTTGCCTTATGCTACTATGCAAATTCAGCTTGATATCACGTTTTTTTTGAGCTTGCTTTCTCATGAACCCCAAAAGATTCGTACAGCAATGCACTGACAGTGCACGTTAACTAGTAACCAACAGCAACATAGTGGAACAATATAGTTTCGTTACAGCTCACAGAATTTGCATGGGATTAAAATAGCTTAGATTTTTTTCACTAACATTGTCTTCAATTCCTCTTCTCCCCCTTTTCTTATGCTTCAGGCAAAAAAAAAATTTAAAAAAAAATAGAGGGATGAATGCTGAATAAACCAATTGAACTGAAAAACCCAGGGATTTTATATTGAGCTTGCAAGCCACGGGGGCCCCCTCTCAGCAAATAAAATCCATCGCGAGGTTTTCATTCTGACTGAGCTAGCACAGACTGCCGAATCTGGATCTGGTACTGTCTGAGTTGTGCTGTGGAAAGGCCTCTAGTCAAAGCCACTTAGATCCTTTTTGGTGTAAGAAAATGGGGAAAATTCACAGAAATGTGAAGGAATAGGAGACAGCAATGTAAAAAGCAAAGCAAGCACAGATGCCCGTGACATCAGTGAGATCAGCAGTAAATCCAAGGAGACATATAGAATCAGAAAGAGTTTTATGGTTTGGACTAATTTTTACAGGGTTTTAATAAGCACAACAACCTGCTGTAATTTTTACAGTCATGGGAACCATTTTTCATCTTCTAATTAAAAATGAATGTTTTTTCAGATCACAGAGCCTTTTTAGGGGAAAAAGCATTCCAGACCAGCATATTTATCTAATATTTCTAATTTTTCTTTCTTTTTTACTTCTTATTTTTATTTCTTCCTTTATTTAGTGTTTATTTAGAAATGTTTTAAAATATTCAGAAATATTTTGAACATTTTCTGCCTGTTGGAGGATTACCTTCTTTTTCCTGACCCTGTATTTGGTGCCTTCTTTGGAGCATTTGGTTATGTGTGGGGGTGGGGGTGGGGGCAGACAGAGCTGAGCTACCAGTTCGGAGAAGGGACAGTAGGGTGAAGGGGACTTCCCAGCTGGTCAATAATGCATGTGCCAGCCTTGACTACAGTAATAGAGAGTTGTGGTGGTGGAGAATTGCTGTTCCACATAGCCCTCCAACTGTACTTGCTTGAATGCAGGTACAGTTGGAAGCCAGAATCTCCTTAGTCCTGCACTCTGAAGAGGTATTAACTCTGTAACACACAGGGGAGCCCCTTCTCCTGTCTGTCTCAACTTCTTTGTATGTAAGACTGGTGTTTATAGTTGGTGAAGTTAGTGAACTGATGCCTCAAAAACTCTTTGAAGATGGAGTTTTGCAGACCAGCTTATTTTTGCTTGTATGATCCAGTGTGTAATTGCAGCCTATCCCTCTCTGCAGATTGCTTTACCTTGGGTAGAAATTTCAGAAACGTAAGTGGACTAGCAGCTGCAAGCTTGTTTTGAAAGGGTCAAGGTCTCACAGAAAGCCTGTGCAGTTGCAGATGGACTGAAGCTGTACTGAAAATGGGGTCTTCCTGATCGAATTAAGCTACTTCAGGAAAATGAGGTTTTATTCTGGAATGAGGGTATTTCAAGGAGGTATTGATACAAGTATATCAGGTTAACTGTTGTTAGTTATCTATTCACTTAGCTGCCCGGAGAAGCTGTGGCTGCCCCCTCCCTGTCAGTGTTCAAGGCCAGGTTGGACGGGGCTTTGGGCAGCCTGGTCTAGTGGAGGGTGTCCCCCTGACCATGGCAGGGGGTTGGAACAAGATGGGCTTTGATATCCCTTCCAACCCAAACCAATCTGTGATCTTGTGAGTCTCTGAAATGAGCCCTAAGCCAATTAGTCACTTTCGAAAACGAAAATGTTGCCCTTAACTACCCAGTCCTGGCAGGGTGTGATTATTCACACAGCATTGCTTTCACTCATGGACTTCACCTGAAGCACTTCAAACACTCAATAAAAAACACCGTGATATTTTCACCCATGCTGTTTGCATGCAAAGGTAGTGACTGCTTCAGAGAGCCCAAATTACCTGCGTGCTGCGCACGAATGAAAACACGGGCCTCTCCACCTGCTCTGCCAGGAAATGCTGAGCTGGGAGGGCTCTGGTGCCGGTCAGGGCAATCAGGACATCAGGATTCAGACTGACTTAGCAGTTGTTCCACAATTCCATGAACAAAGTGATTCTGACCTGGCAGAAAACAGTGCTCTAATCACAATAGGTTTTTTCTTCTTGACACTTTAAAACCACTAAATGTCAGGGGAAGCCAGCCTTCCACCCACTAGAGGCAGTGATGTCTGGGTGGTCAACTAGCAACTCAGGGGACATGTATGTTTTGGTGGTATTGAGCTACATAGGCAGTGGCTTTCTATTATGCAAAAATCAGAATAATAAACCCCACCCTCCCCGCCTCGGCACTCAGGCTGTTTGGCTGGTTGGGAGTGCCCTCAGTGAGCATCCAACTTCCTACTCTGGGGATTTACACCTTCCAGATCCCCTGGCACTAAAGGCAACGGTGGGGAAGGTCTGTGCTGGGTGTGCTGGAGCTGTCATTTCCTGTGTTTTGAGCAGCCAGATATCGAGTCCTGGGGCCACTGCCTCCTCTGGGGGATTGAGCAAATCTAGAACGAGTGGTCTGTCTGAAGAAGAGGAGTTTCTTAGGTTGCTGGGTTGATTTTTGTTGCTGTGAGTGCTGCCTTGGTTGTAGGTAGTTTTCTTTCTGCAGTCTGTGGCCACTGCGGGATAGATAAGTACAGTACATTGCTGGAGGATTTTTGTCTTAATTGTAAATGCACCCCCGCCCTCCCCCTACCTCAAAAAACACCCTGGTCTCATCAGTGTTCTGATCACGATTTCTGCTCCTACAGCCAGCCTGCTCTAGCCACGCTTCTCTCTTCCCTGCCCACCACTGACCTGTGGGAAGCCCTCTTCCAGGCTTCTTTCTACCATGCTACTGGTCTCTCAAAATGTCGTCTTCTAGCCACAGTCTTCTGACCAGGAGTGACCCATGGCATATGTTTCCATGGAAAGGTACCGGCACAATGTGTCAGAGTTTGGACTCAGGTTAAATAATACTGCCACAGCAGTTTACCCTTGTTCATACCCTTTGAGGAGCTGGCTAATGAATTGGTGGTGTGCTTTCAAGAACTGCCATAGTCCCGTAACTCAGAGATTTGCCTTTTCAGGCAGTATGAGGGTGGCTGTAGCTTGTTTCAAAGGTGCACTGCTCAGGTGCACAGAGCTCCCATGTCCTTCTTGTTCCAGCAGAAGATACTGGTGGGGAAGTGTTAGAAATTGTTCGTTTTCTATAAGCAGGAGAAAGTGCAGTGCTGCAGGAGTAGATCATGTCTCTACTTCTGTGGAAAATGGTGGTACCATACGGCAAGCCAGAAGCATTTATAACCTTGGTCGTACAGTATGGGGTTTGGGTTTGGTTGAAGACTGGAGCATAGGCAATTCAGGAGCTGACCTCCTTTTTGGTCTCTTTTGAGCTCATGTCTTCTCTGCAGTGCTCTGTTCTTGCGCATGCACTGTGCACACACGGTAACTACAGGGAAGGTGTTCAGAGTACCATCAGTGCGTGAGTGCACACATTATTAACTTTCATGTTGTAAAAGAGTTCCAGAAGGGAGTTTACAAGGGATTTCCAATTCAGGTTAACTATTAAAATGTAATTACATACATTATTGACTTAAGTCTGAGTGTAGGCTGGTTGCAGGCACACGCAAAGGTGTTCCACCCACCTCAAGTGTCTTGCAGGAGTTCTGTGTGTAAGCAACAGCTCATATTTTCTTTATACCAAAAGGTTGTACCACTCTGAGTAAACCCTTTTAAACAAAAACTCATTATAGAAACCATAGCATTGCTTTGATGTAAGCGAGGTTGAGTTTGTTTTTCTCATTAGTGTAAGGTAACTAAAAAGACTTAGGCTAACTTTTTATGATGCTGACACAAACTTATGCCACTGATAGCATCCTGGTTGTTATGACTCTGCTTTGTTGCCTCTTGAGCAAGTGTGGAGGGTCAGATCACGGTGGCATGCCTGGTGGCATGCATGCAGCCTGGGACTGCATGACTGCACCCTGAAGGCAAACGATGCTGTCTGCAATAGAAAGGAAAGGCAGCTGGTCAATGCAGCAGGGCCAAGACTTGTTTTATGGACAAGGCAGTTATGCCTCGCTATGAGGAAGATGCCAGGCAGGTTAAAAGATCACCCTTAGGATGTTTTATGTAGAAGCTGTTCTACTACATGGGCAATAACTTAAATGCTTCACAACCTGTCCTTCCAAGTTCTTGTTTAAAAAGCTTGCTCTCCCTTATTTTTTTGAGGAATAATAATGGACCTGTTAAGCTGGAAAGATAAAACCTCCCCCTCGTTTAGAAAGGAGTGCCAGAGAGAAGGAGAGAGAGTGTGCTGCCTTCTAGGAGAGATATTTAGTCATTCTTTGCAGCAGGCTGGCAGGGAACATTGCAAAGTTCATTTCCGAATCAGAGGAGCGTGTAAAGACTGCTTGTTTTATTCACTACATTAATCGTACTTCACATATTACTCATAATATTAAAATACCCAAGTCTCCTCGCTGTGTACCACAGACATTTAGCTGCCAATTTTCAAATAATCGTAAATTGAGTGTGTCTGTTCAAGCCAGGCAAAATAAGCTGGGTTGGATCATGAGTGTATGTCTGTGCATGTGGGTGTTGAGGGAAAAGAGGGACCATTGTGGCCGGAGGGGAGCAAGTAGCACCTTGAAAACACCCTCAAAGGAGCAAAAGAGAGAAGAGGATAATGATTCCTATTCTGATCTGCTGGTGCGTTTCTCCACAGCGGGTCATTGCCTTCACCTGCCACTTTTGTTTTCCCTCCTCTGCAGATGAACACGGCTGAGCTTTGCTAGCAGTGCGTGACTCTGCTGCTCAGGGTTGTGTGTCTGCATTTTGGGGCTCAGTGTGAGCCCAGGCCTCTGCTCCCAGTAAGGGTTGAAAGGGCTTGCCTTACCAGGGACTGAGGGAGGTTTAACATGGGTGCCTGAGATCCCCACACACACTCTGGCATAGCCCCCACAGTGACATCCTCTTGCAATGGGAGCAGCCATATGTGGCTGGAGCTGGCCCTGAGCCAACATAAGCTTACCCACCAGTTGTAATTGGGCTTTTCCCCACTGGTGACCTTCTGAACAGATACCACCTTTAGCCCTTCTTCACAATATAGGGCAACCCCAAATCTTGGTGCCTCCAGGATGAGCAAATCTGGTCCTGAGTTTTGCTTTCCAGAGTTCTGTGTCTGGTTGGTGCTCCATTACACCAGTTTCCAGCACAGTGTGAGCAGGGGGAGGTCAGCTGCAAAACTCTGAAAAATGTTGCAGAGTCATTGTAAAACCAGATCTCTGTGAGGGATCTGCATTCCACACCTTCTGATCCTCAGAAGATCTTTTCCATACATCTTCTAGGGGTGTGATTTAAGTCAGTGACCCCCAAATATACCTTCTGAGCATCTCCATGGCTGCCTGTTACTATTCCTTGCTCCAGCTAAGGGCAGGCTGGGAGGTGGCATGCAGAATGAGAGCCACCCATGGAGATGGTGGGGAGCAAGATGACTTCTGCCTTGTGGCTTTTTTTAAGATGTCATCTCCCCTTTTCAGGTGCAACATTGAATAGGATGAGACACACACTGAAATACTTACTTTCCCTTTGCAGTCAAGAGGTTTGTGAGGGAAGAAGAGAAACAGTGACAATGATGGCATGTAATACTGCTACTGATGATTAAACGCTCTGCTTTTGTTACGATTTTCATAAATATATTTTAAAACACCCTTTTTAGTGGTCAGTGTCATCATCTTTATTTTAAATATGGGGTAACTGAGCAGACAGAAGTGAAATAACTTGCAGTCACTGCCAGCAGTGGGAAAGGTTGTTTCAGTAAAAGCAGTTGTAATCGAAACTGAGGAGCAATAGTATGAGCAGTGGAGCTGCTAAAAGTTGCTTTCTTGTGTGTTAGTGTCAGGAAGCGAAAGCATCTGTGTGCAAGTTGAATAAGGGCTAAGATCACCCTGAAAGTATGTTCTTGGTCACTAAAACATGCTACTTCTACCCCAGCTGAAACCTAAAAGACCTTCATGCTTTGGGGACTTCAATTCCACAGTTAAATGTGGTAGAAATTGTGAAGCATTTCCAAGAGTGGAGGATTGGGGATGAGCTGACAGAGGGAGGGAGCACGTGAGTCTTTTTTCTTTTTGAAGACACAGCTGTGAGGCTCTAGAAGGTGGCACTAGGTTGGGGAAGGAGACTTCTAATGCTGGAACAGGTTTGGTCTCTCACTGGCATTTCTTTACCTTTGTCCTCAGAACTAAGGTCGGGAAATTAGCCTGATGTGTCATCACGCTAAGGGTGTCAGGTGTATTTCAGGACCTTGTCTTGAAGCACATACTCATTTCAGCAGCCCTTTCAGGTGCAGTCTTTTTAGGTTCATGGGACCAGTAAGCATCCCTGTAGTACCTGGCATTTTTTTTGCCATTCAGCATCCTGAATTTACAGGGCTGGTGGCCGTACACCCCAGGGACAGACAGTGTTGGGTATGAGGCTTTCTATTGAACTAGAGAATTCTGTGGTCTCGATCCTGTTTTGGTTTGTGTCAGATTGCAGCAGAAAGTCACTGCTTCTAAGCAACTTCTGTTTGCAGAGAAGTAACAAATGTCATTGAAAATGAAAAGGGAGCGTTTTTGTGGGACAGATGGCTTGCCTGTGCCTAGCACATTGCTGCCTTTCTCACTGCCTGCCTCAGAAACTCTAGACCTGTTCTTTCAGCACAGCCTTTTTTTTTTCTTTAGCTGGAGCACGAGCATAAAAATTTGAGAAACGAGTATGTGGTGATAGGAAACTCTCTTTGTAACCTAATTGCTCCTTTTCTGTTGTTTTAATTTTGGAAAATGAATGAGAGATTGGTTAATTTGACTTACAACTCATAATTCTCCTGTGTTTCTTTTATTATTTTTTTAAAAGACCTAACCATTCTTGACATTCCATTCTAGTAAAAGCATGCAATGTTTGTAGGTTGAACTTCAGGGATAGGGTCCAGTCTGGATAGATGCTGACTTGTTGATAAAGAAATAAAGTAACCATAGCTCAGAGAAACGTATGCTAACAATGCCAGGAATAGTGAAGCTGTAAATTGTCTCTGTGGTGAGCCACAGAGACAAAAATACACTTTAAAATACTTCAGATATACTTAATATATAAATACATTAGAAGTTATAGTTAAAGTACTTAAAATATATATGCCTAAATTTTCTGAAATTAGTGATCTCAGATGTGCAACTGCTGAGGAACAAATCAAAAATAATTGATTTTTCAAAGGTGTCTGGGTAATAATTCCCTTTAAGGCACCTGGGATGAGGTACCAGAAGTCCTCTGTGACTTTCTAAAAGGCCCTGCAGTGTCTTGGCAGAGCTGTTAAGCTTACAGTGGAAGTGATACCCTTCTAAAATGTGACTGGGTGCTAATGACTCCTAATATGTTCTTTCAGTATCCACAATGGAGTAATAGCGGTGTTCCAGCGCAAGGGTCTCCCGGACCATGAACTTTACAACCTCAATGAAGGAGTCAGGTAAGAAACTCAACTCCACCCAAGGTGTTACCAGCTGGCATGCACAGTACTGTTTGCCAGCACTCACACTTGAAAGCTTCTGCAACAGTATTACCTTTGTGTTTGTTTTTCCAGTGGTAGTTTCAACCAGCACTCTCAGTTTGGCCTCAGTGAATATAACTCTTTCTGATATATGACAACACCTTGCGTAGCGAGAACAGGGTTCCTCCTTCTGCAGCGGAGGGTGCATTATTTCAGAGTCTGTCTTGACATGCTGGGTTGAAAGGGAAAACCTGGACCGCTCTAGTAATGCAGCTCTGT
The DNA here is from genome assembly GCA_013400835.1 of Zapornia atra. Classification (NCBI taxonomy): domain Eukaryota; kingdom Metazoa; phylum Chordata; class Aves; order Gruiformes; family Rallidae; genus Zapornia; species Zapornia atra. Next base: position 16,067 of record VZTU01004778.1, on the reverse strand, counting down.
GCCACTGCAATGATGCTGCCCTTTCCATAGGTGCCAGGCCTAGCTCTGAAGTGCTTCCCTTGCATCTGTGGAGGATGTAAAGCATCCAGGCGCTCAGTGCGACACGGCAAGGCGAGGTGTCCTGCCTGGTGGTCCCTTACATCTAGCTGCTCCTTCCTCGCAGGCTTAATATGCTGTAGATGTTGTAAAGCTGTCATGTCAGCACAATGACCTGAGTAATGCAGTTTAAGGTTCCTATTTTTTTCTCTTTCTGTGATGAAACTATTCCCAACAGACTAAATACAGCCCAGTGAGATAGATAATGGGAACCTTTTTCCCCTAAAAGAAAAAAAAAAGTAAAATCCTACCATTTGTTTAAGGTACTGTTGCAAAGAAAAGCTTCCCAAGAGATGAGCTGATACCTGGATCTACATCACTTTTCACTGTTTTTTCTAGTACTTTTTACTACTTAATAAACCTTCTCTCACTGAGAAGGGCAAGGTAGCAGATTTCCTTTTAGAAATTTGTCCCAGTGCTTCAAAGAATAAATGGTGGAAAAGAAACTGCACTTAGGAAAGACAGACAGCTTCTTATATTCCCTGGCTCTCTTCACATAAGAGCCTCAGTAATTCCCTTCCATTACTGCTTATTCCCACTCTATCTGATCGCTGGAGTGAGATAAAATGCACAGAATATCCAGATATTCTGAGTTTATCTCTCCATGTCAGGTTGCCAGTCTGGGATAACTGGCCCAGTCTGGTTCCTTTAATTGTGGGGATATTTTCAGAAAAGTCCAGGTGAATGACATTTGACCTGTGATCTCTCTTTTATTTCCCTCTCTCTCTGTCTCTGTCTTTTTGAAATGAAAAGAATTCTCTGGTTACTTCTCCCATCTCTGGGGAATGACATACAAAGAATAGCTTTTCGAGGATGGTTGTCAGTTAGCATGATCCATCAATCATTTTGAGTTAGTTATCGGAATAATGGTTGATCATTATTACTGTAAGTGCAGTTAGAATTCTTTGGCTTTATCTGAATGACAGAAAATGGTAGTTCTGGGCTGAGATTTCCTGGCCCAGAGCATTTGCCTCGGGATGCTCATCTGCTGGTGAGGGACAGGGGAGGAAAAATTACCTGCTGAAGCGATTAGAGAGAAATACGATCTTTGTATGACCCAACACATAGAAGATGGAAGGATGGATGGATGGATGGATGGATGGATGGATGGATGGATGGATGGATGTTATTTGGTGAATTGTGCCCAAATTTTACTTTGATTTACTTGGGTATAAACCCTGCACCATGATGATGCCTGCTGATGTAGTTATGTTGAATTTATTGCAATGTCCCATGCAGCCAAACAGGCAAGCTGACTACAAATAGACTGCTTTTAATTTTTTTCCCATTTTATGATGGGCTTCGCTGCCCATTTCTTTTTGTTAGGGTAAGGATAATGCTGCTTTGTTGTTATCTCAGCTGATTGCTCACTCTTGCTCTGCTTCAGGGTGAGCAACTCTTGGTGACTCATACCTGAGCTGATGGACAAAATATGGTGAAATCTAGAAAGCTGCTGTTGTAAATGAGGCAGCATCAGCATAACTCTTGTGGGACAAGTCACAAGAGTGTTTGGTGAGATGCAGCATGGCTTTCAAGACTGGTCCTTTTCTGTTGCCGCTTTGAGGTTCCCTCTTGCCTCCAGCTTGGCCAGAACAGTTGCCTTGTTCATAGCCAAAAGCAGTCCATGCTCTCAGTGACCACTCTCAAAGGGTTTTTGTGAAGCTTCTTATGTGCATCTGCCCTGCTTCATTCACAGAAACAGCTCAGAAGAGAAAGCTGTGAGGTGGCAAAGAGGCTAGAACGACCCAAAGATCTCTCCCCAGAGGAGAGCCTGGCGGGGATAGTTTTTAAACATGCCTGTTCACACATCCAGCCACAGCCCCTTTCCAGAAGCTACTGCGCTCTTGCTGTGCGCTTCATTTTACTGCTGCCCCCAGTCAGTAATGCTTAAGGACCTCCCAACTGTTTGCAACTGAAGCCCTTTTGCCTCACTTAAATTCAGCTCCAAACCTAACTAAAAAATTGCTGAGTTGACACATGTCAAAAATACCTGGCTTGCTATGCTTGTTGTTTAATTCAAAATAATTTTTGGGGGGTTGATATTATAACAAACTGCAGAAAAAAATGTGATTCATAAACATGACTTTAGAAGTGAAACGAGTGTCTTTGCTTTATTCCTTTAGGTACATTTTCCCCACAAGGGCATAAATAAAAAGAAACAAATAGCCCTTTTTTTTATAATGGGCAATGCTTGAGTGGGGAAGTGTTTGGGTAAATAACCTGTATCAGCAATATTTTTCACCAGTTACAGGACAGTAATAGACGTTCTTTTATTTCATCACTTCAGTTAGAGCAGATTCCAGGATGCTTTTTTCATAATTAAACCTTGAATATCCAGATTGACTCAGAGACCAAGTGTAAATATTTGAACAGTTGTGTTATGCCCACAACTGTTTGCACACCATTGTTTTGCCTCAGGAATACCACATATTTTCCACTACTGTATGTCACATCTGTGCAAATAAATACGTGTAACTTCCTTTTCTGAGCACGTATCTCAAGGCCTTGAACCCTGAATATGTATGCACAGATCATTTAAGAAAACAACAGTGGGTACAAAATTGTACTGTACCATGTACGTCTGGACACCTATCTGTGCAATATGAGCTAGGGAGCTGCTTTTGCAGGGGGGTTGGACCCGATGATCTCTCGAGGTCCTTTCCAGCCCCTACAATTCTGTGATTCTGTGATTTACTTAGATTCTTCTAAGATTTGCCTCATTAAAGTTGCCACTCACACCAGCTCCTTTTGAGACTGTTTTTACAATCCCTTGGCACTGGAGAGGGGCCTTAACCATGGAGTCACGTAGCGCTCAGGAGCCCAACTGCTAATAAAATCAGTGTGTGACTTCAGACTCATATTGCTTAACTGCTGAGTAACTCTGCTAAAGCTGATGAAGTACAGTAAGGTGGTGAGAAGATACTCCAGTAACTAGGAGTATCACCAGTGTATGTCTTGTACTTTCCTTCTTGTGAGCCTTTACTAGATGATTAAATAGGGGTTTGGTTTAAAAGTTGGGAAATAAAAAATCTATATGCCTGTACTTACAGTTTAGTATTTCTCTTGATGTATGTGTGTGGTATGAATACAGTGTTTTTTTCCTTTTTCATTCCATGTACCATATGGCATTTCAGAGTGTTTATTTACACCACTTGTAAATCAGGAAGAAAGAGAAGGAAGGGGAAACACAGTGGAAGCAGGATGTCCTGTATTAAAGCTAATATATATTTATAGCTGCCTCTTTTTTGAGTTTCAGGATACTCACTTGATGCAAACAAAGCACATTTTAGTGGCATTTCCCCTTCTGTAGCAAGAGTTCAGATTCAGTAAAGTCACTTGTCATTTGCTTCATTTAACTTTACTTAACAGATATTAGACAGCGTTAGACTTTCCATTCTGTCTAATGCTGCAAGAGTTAATTTCAAAATGAAGCAAAGAAGTGGCAGCAGGAAGATACAAAAAAGTAAAGAGCTATTTTAGCATGTTTTATGTGAATTTATATTATCAATTTATGAAGTCATTAAACAGGCAGAGAAGACCTAATATCAATGATATACAAGCTTGATAAGAGTGCAAAGTGACTGGCTTCAAAATCAGATCCACATGAAATGAGGTCTGCTATCTGAACAGGGATCTCTTTTAGGTTTAATCAGATTTTTACCTGGCTACCACCATAATGTTCACATAGCTAGATAATGTTATTCAGTAATCTGAATTGTCCAGAATCTGACTGGGTGACAACCTAACTGATTTTTGTTAAAGGAACTGAAGCAAGGATGGGGAAAAAAAAAATTTAAAATTGCAAGGAATGTCTTGATCTTGCAAATCCTATGAGGAGTGGCTGAGGGAGCTGGGGATGTTTAGCCTGGAGGAGGCTGAGGAAAGACCTTATCACCACCTACAACTTCCTGAAGGGAGGTTGTAGAGAGGTGGGTGATGGTCTCTTCAGCCAGGTGGCAGGAGATAGGAGGAGGGGAAATGGCACAAAGCTGTGCCAGGGCAGGGTCAGAGTAGATGTTAGGAAAAAAATTTTCACTGAAAGAATTGTCAGGGCCTGGAACAGGTTGCCCAGAGAGGGGGTTGAGTCACCATCCCTGGATGTGTTTTAAAAAAAGGGAAGATGAGGTTCTTAGGGATATGGTTTAGCATAGGACAGGAATGGTTGGACTCAACGATCTTCAAGGTCTTTTCCAACCTTGTGATTCTGTGATTCTCTTGATCCAGTTTTGTTGTCAGTCTCTCTCAAATGAATATGGGTACAGAGAATATCAAACACCAGCGTTCTGATGTGGCCTGAGGGCCTCACTGCTTCACAAGAAATTAATTAAGCAGTGTGAACTATTTGTATTATTAGGGATTCAATGAGCAAGATGCATTAATTGTGCTGTCAGTTCTTCTTCTACACCATAAACAGAGATGCTAATGTAGCCGTAGTGCTGCTTGGTGTGATGCAGGTCAGTGCATATAATTAACTATAAGCTGGTTGTTTAGTTCATTCACATCTGAAAAAACAGAAATGTGGTGAACCAGAGGGTTCACACAAACTAAGCAGGTATTTGCAAATCACCTGGTCAAGACTATGAGGAATCCAGGACTAGACTGCAAAGGGCCGCTGGCTTGAGGAGAGTGTAAAACATGAAGCAAAACCTGTCAGCATAAAGTATCAGTATGGTTTTTGAAACAGTGACACAAAAAGATATCTGGGAACTAATTGTCAACTATCATAGGAGACTTCAAACCTGCACTTTGTTATAATTTTAACCTAAAAATGGTTTATCTACCCATGCTCTAAGCAAGAAAAACCTTGAGTACCATCACTTGCCATCCAGAAAAAAAATCACACCACCTGGACAGTAGATTCCCACTTTGAGTGGGCATGTCACGATTTGGCCATCCTTATACTTGTTTACATACTCTTAAGGCTTCAATACTTAAAAGCCACCTCCCCCAAAGACTGTTAAACCCCTGCCAAGGGCTTGGTACTCAGTGGGTACCATTGAGGATGGAGTCTCAGGGCACTGCAGGAGTTGTCCTATCCCACATGTACAGCATGCCAAGGGGGCTAGCCATACAATGGCCATTCATGGCAGCGAGACATCTATGGCTAAGGCTTGAGCTGGCTTTGAAAATGTTTGTCCAGAGATAGTTCGTCTCAGTCAGGTTTCTAGCAGAAAAAGGATTTTGATGCTTAGGAGTTTCTGAAAGCCCCCTTCCTTTTGTTCATTTTCTATTTCATTTATACCTAGAGTGTTTTTACAGCGTGCTGTGAGGTCAGTGTAGACATGTGCCTGAGGATAAATAAATAAGATGCTGTATTTCAGGCTCCTAAAGACTGACTTCCTCCTGCTTTCCCTAAACTTCCCAAAGATCTCAAGAGGCTGTGCTGAAGCATGTGGTCTCAAAAAAATCAGATCAAACTCCTGAGGATTTTTTCATCGAATGTAGGGATATGCTGGACTTTCAAAACCAGACACGTATTTGTTTACTAGGTAAATAATTTGATTAGTTATTTGTTAGTTAAAGACATAACCCAAAGAGATAGATGCTAACATGCCACTGAATGTACATTACATAACTACCCTAGTTGAAAAATGGCTGTTCAGATTTTAAGTGAAGTTTGACCTAATTTCTTCGTGGGGCATGAGGTGGCCACACAGAGACAGGTTTTCAAAAGAGCTCCAGGCCAGATTTGCACGTGTTCAGCAAGCCCAGCTGGGGCTACATTTTTGTAAGGTCTGAGCTCTCATTCATATGTCTAAATAGCGACCTCAGTGCAGAGAAGTGTCTCTCACATCCAACACATGACGCTGAAGTGATGTACAGCTTTTTAGCAATGCAGTGAGTTTTACCTGGATACAAACGTTGGGCTTGCAGGCTGAATTGAGTTTCTGAATTTGAGGGTTGTCTGTGGGAGTTTTTTTTGCATGTGGATGTGATTTTTCTCTCAGATTGCTTTGTAGGTTTTAGTATAGAGGAATCGTGAAATGCAGAGCCAAACTCTTCAATTCCTACCTGCTTTTTCACTGAAACCGTGTGAAACTTCAGCCACTGTGAGTCTCCTGAGTGGAGAAGATCGTGACCCTTTCAGTAAAAGCTGCCCAAGTTTCACACCTGCAACAAAACCCACACAATATCATCCTGCATGAGGTTTCTCCCTAAACCTTTTGTCAGAGCTCCTTTTTTCAGCCTTGCACAGGACGGGGATGCTTCGGCTCTGAACACCTCAGCCAAATCACGTGCTTGTTTTTTTGGCATAGACCCATGGGTGGGCAGAGAGTGCCAGGAGTGCTCCCACGTCTGCAGTGCCAGGTACCAGTGAAGCCCTGGCACAGCAGGAGAACAATTTGTGCATTTTTAAAAGGGTTAGATGTAGGATGGAAAGGATCCTGGTTTTGTTAAATCTCAATTTCCTTTCACATGTATTCATGCAACTGAGCCATCTAAAAGCACAGCTGATATTTTTCAACACACACAAATGCTGGTTGGGAGTCTTGGTATTGTTGACCCTGTTTATTCGTAGTTTGGCATTATTGACTGTGTTCTCATACAAAAATATTTTGCTATTCATGTCCTCCTCTTTTCCATGCAGTGCCCTGCTATTATGATTTGCTGATTACACAGATCCTTTTCTTATTCTTTTTAATACAGGCAATTATTGAAAACAGAACTGGGATCCTTTTTCACTGAATATCTACAGGTAGGCATGTGTCTCCTTTTATTTAAATCAGATGTTGTTAAAGGCCACTAAGAAAATCATTTCTCCCCCTCTACATGCTGATCTGGAGCTCCTTGAAACCATTCAGAGATGCCCCCTGACTTATCTGTCTTCTTGTTATTTATGGACTAATGAGATTTGGATTTTCTGTCTGTATAGTTAGATACTAAGAGTCCAACCCGTGGAATAGATTTGTGCACTCACAGTGTTTCTGTATGACATTGCTATCTTTCAGTAGACTTCAGACATTTTCTTTTAACTTAAAATTTAAGTTCCTGAATAAACCACTTCAGTTCATTGTAGTGTAGCTAATAGGAAAGGCATTTAGCAGCAAGTACACACCGTCTATTGAAGCAGTGGTCTTTCTGCTTCTCTAAGACAGACTGTACTGCTTTGTGGGTCAAGTGTTTGAAGTTTGAGGAGCACTTTGTACTGTACAGCATACGTGCTGTGTCCTGAAAGCAGTAGGTGTTTATATCATCAGCTGACAAGTGTCCTGAATGATTTAAGCAAGATGGGCACAGGAGGAGTCCTTTGATGATTGATCATTAAAATAAAAGATCCCCTTCGTTGCCAAAGTTAAGAATGAACAAAATGTGAAATATGGTGGCTGTAGGGAAGTACAGAATTGAATAAAGTTGGTCTGTGTTTTATTTACAGAATCAGCTGCTCACAAAAGGCATGGTGATCCTAAGGGACAAGATCCGGTTTTATGAAGGTAACTTGGATTTTAGCATGGTCATCTACATGTGTCACAGGAGTTTTAGCAAATGCATTCTGGAGGCAGTGTGATGCTTTCCACTATCTTCCCTGGACTGTGGATTAGGTTCTATGAATTCATCCCTACCCTGTGTCCTGCCTTGGTGATCCCATTGGCTTTCATCAAGGAGAGGTGATTGCCAACAGCAGCAGCAAGGAAGTAAAGGAAAGATTACCTCCAGCATGAACCCTTCCTTCTCCTTCCATTACAGCCTGGTCAGTGTTAAGGAAAAGTGGAAAAATAGACTGAGATATATTAATTTAGAAAACCTAAGCACTAAGATCCCAGTCTGTTGAAGTGTCTGGCTAAGTCCAAAATAACGCTGTAGGTTATTTTAAGTGTTATTCTGGATTCATGCTTACGTAATCAAGGTCAGACGCTGTCTCTTTTTTTACAGTCAAAACTCCACTTGTCTTGTCTTCACTTTCTGGAGGTGTCCCCTTGTGGAAGTAAGCATCAAGGGTAACCTCCACCCAATGGGTCATTTTACAGTCACCTTCATTTTGCGTCCAATGCTCCTGTGAGGCATTCAGGTGTGCTGTTAAATGCCCTGCTTTGTCCCAGATGTAGGCATCATCAGAGGGCGAAGTGGCTTCAGAATATCTTCCAAAACTATTGCCCTTGTAAACAGTCTGAAGATCTTTGGGGAGTCTTGAGACAATTTTAAAGAAATGCATCTCTCTTTTCCAAAGCTGCAGTAGCAATACCACTTAGTCTAAATATACTGTTTTAAAGATACTGTTTTAAATAGTAACCTGGAGACAACCATTTCCAATAGTTTCAGCTTTCTATAAATCCTAAATGTGACCTTTGATCACTCAGTACAGTTGATCAGATTAGAACACCACAAAAAGAGATTTCACAATTTTTTCCATTTTTTTAAATACCTCCCCCCCCCAAGTACCCAAACTATTCTAAGTTGAACACAGAATTCTTCAGTTATGTAAAATGACAGCTTGGAGAGCACAAGGGGAACTATAAGGATTTCAAGTCCTTTGTACCTGCTTTGTGAATCACAGAGGAGGTTGGGGTTTTTTTTTAAGTATCCAATCAGCAAATTAGATGCAGAGACCTACCAAAGTCCAACCCCTTTTTCTTCTGGTTTTACTAGCTTGAAAATCACAGATACCGTCTCTGATGTTTGAGATCAAAGCTGAGATCAAAAACTGAAATGTGAGACCATTAAATGGCTTCCAAATGGAGGAGCACGTGTAGCAAATAGAAAATCTTAGCATGGTGTCAAGCTTCTTTTGGTTTTGAATTTGGTGTATCAATTTGTGATTGCCCCTTAAAATATGGTTAGAAATGCTGGTAAGGTGAGGATTAAATCGATCATGTTTTTTCCAAGTCCATCCTTGGAAATTCCACCTCACTAAAGCTGGCAAGTTACTTGAGGGTGGCTGTAATTTAGGAATCTCATTCAGAGGCAGAGGTCTTTCTTGATAGATGGCTTTCTGCTAGCTTGCCTGGGAAGCTGCTGATGGCTATGAGTTTCCAAAGGCTGGAATATGAGTTTCCTGACAGCAAAGGCAACAGCACCCCAGAGTCCCTCCCATAGTCAGTGATCCCATGGCTTTCATAATACCCAAGACAATGCTGGGAGCACAGACATTTTAGGAACTCCCATTCTTAGCAGGGCTCCCTTACTGGGTCTGCAGCAGGTAGTGGTCCTGCCCTCAAATGTCAGGTTGCCCTGCATCCCGTGGTTTGATTTTCCTCATCCAGTTGGTGTTGAAGTTATCAAAAGAGGAAAAAGATCACTTCAGGCCACAGTTTGGAGGGAGTTCGTCCTGCAGGAGGTTTTGAAAATTTCAACTTTTGTTTTGAAATTATGATTTAATTTTTTTTTTTTAATTCTTATATTTACTTCAGGAGTTTCAGTTAGTTTTTAGAAACACTGCTAAAATCACATGCAAAATTGTTGTGCCAAATTGGCTGTGTTTCATTATTTAGTGTAACCCAGCTTCCTGGAATCCAGCAAATGCTTATGGCAAATGTGGGAATCTTTGCCTGACAGTAAACCAAACATACTCTTGAAAGGACAGGGAAGTCATAGTGAAAGATGCTCATGATCAACACACCGTAGGAGTTCTTCCACGGCCCCCTGCAAAGGGCCTGCCTGGCACAGGCAGCTATCTGCAGCCTCTCTGAGCTGCTGTACAGAAATCCGTCACTTCACTAAACAAGCTGCCCACAAGATGGAAGGTGTGAGAGTAAAGGCATGTTTATCTCAACAGGGTAATTTGACTTCATGCAATTCTAGCAGCAAGACTTGAAAAGGACCAATCTTCAGCACCCACATCTGGAGCCAAATTTGTAAGGGCTTAGTTTCTGCTTAACCTCAACTTGTGGGCAGCTAACGTATATAACTCTTAAAAGCCCTGCCCTCAAGGTGTAGAATAGTTAACACTTCTCCATGATCAGATCTTTGAAACACTTTAGTGTTTCAGACACAAGTATATGGAGGTTATCATGCAACAACATTATTATATTATATATATAATATATATAATAAAAATATGATGTGATAGCTACTAGGAAGTTTGGGACTTCTGTATTTCATTGCATCTAATGCATGACAATATTTCAAATTTGAAACTAAGAACACCCCTTAAGTCTTGTACACGAGTGCGTAGGACAGAGAGGACTCCTGCCTGGTGCTGCAGAAAGACAGACCTTGGTGTGGTTCATAAGGCAGCAGCTGCAGTATAGCACCGTGATGTACATTTGTCACTGAAAGCACTTAAAGTCATCAACCCAAGAATAATGGAGGAGGTGCAGATGGGCCGGAGCTGGTGCTATTTGTCATGTGCTTAAAAATGCAGGGAGATGAAGTATCCCGTGATAAAGATTGGCACTTGGCTGACTCAGGATACAGATGCTCTCATACAGAGTTTCTTTGTGATGTGTGTGCAGTTCTGGGCAAAATGTTCCCTGGCTGAAGCCCTAAGTAATGCTGTAATACAGAAATTAAGAATAGTATCTGATTCTGACACCAACCGTAATACTGATTGATTGCTGTTGAATTTGCTTCTTGATAAGTCCTATTGTCTTGTCTGAATAACTCCTGATCATTGATGTATTTATCTCCATAATACTTGCTGGTGGAGGTGCAGGGGCACTGGTCTCCTTTCACAGTTGGGTTAGGGGCACAGAGATGCTGAAGAGCTTTCCCAAGGTCACCTAGGCCATTCTGGGGGACAAGGTTTTGAAGCCAGCATCCAGCTAATGAGCCAGACTTCCACCCCCCTAGATCTTGGCTGCTTCTTGCATTTGCCTCTATGATTTGGAAAATGTTCTGTAGGGAACTCTGGTGCCTAACTTGGCTGTAGGACCTGGCTGGAACTCCTCTGATCTCTGCTGTGGTAGCTGCAGCTGGGGAGGGAATGGAGAGGGAGGTGGCCTCTCTGTGAGGACCGTGGGGAATTCACATTGTAACGGGTTTTGACTGCATCCTTTGAAAGTTACAGGAAAAAAAAGTAGAGCTGCAACCCTGTTCTCTTTTTCTATAGGTCTTGGGTGAGATTTTCCATGTAAGTGGAAACACAGAGATGCCAAGGGATCAGTCTGAGGGGATGTTTTGTGAAGGATCTCCACAGAGCACAGTTCGCTGGCTTGGGGCTTAGAGGGAGGCATGGTGGGGGAAATTTTTCTGCAGGAATGTTGCCACATTTGACCTTCTGTGTCCTCCTCCTACTGTTTTCCTCTGCAGTCTTGTCCAGTAGGTATTACTGCAAGAGCTTTTGTTCCTTATTATTCTTAGGGGTTTTCTGAGTAAGCTTCAACCTCAAAGTCTCTGAGTTTATTAAGGACATTAGATGTGTCATCTGAAAAGACACAAACACTGAATGATCCGGTACAGGGAAAGGAATACTAATTCCACACTGCTAATAGGAGCTGTTACGTGATTCATCTTTGTGTATAAGAGCAGATCCACATTGTCTCTGGCATGTTTTAGTCTTTGCAGTTAGCTGATGACAACCTAAACGTTTCACTAGTTTGTTTTGTGTTTTTGCAGGGCAGAAACTGCTGGATACCTTAGCTGAAACCTGGGATTTTTTCTTCAGTGATGTCCTGCCCATGCTTCAGGCGATTTTCTATCCTGTGCAGGTGAAAAATTACTCTGTTACTATAGAATCCTGAAAAACTGGAAAAAGCAACTTTACTGGTTCATCAACAGATTGATGCAATGCTTAACTCTCTCTCCTTGGGCCAGCCTCCTGGTGCAGCTGTTCTGTATAGTCATGTCATGCAAATAAGATTCTTATGCAAACAGGGGTTTGAAGTGCTTGGGTGGAAAAGATGAAGGGGAACTTGGAAAAGAGAAGTGGAGTGTAGGGAGGATAGTTCTCATGACAGCTCACAGTAAAAGTCAAGAAAGGGTTACACTGAAGTATGCACACTTCACAAGTGGAGCTGTGTTGAATTCAATATGTACATTTCCTTCTCTGTGATGTGAATTCTTCTCTGAAGTATCTCCACTTTTGAAAGGAATTGTATTTCTGAGGTCAAACTCTATGCTACTGTAAGTGAACAGCAATAATCAGTGGAGTTAGACCAGTTTACTTAAGCACAGAATTTAACTCTAGTAATTTCAAATCCATGATAGGTAATTGATCAGTGTTGCTTACAAGTTAAGTCCCAAGGAAATCTGTACCAGAGAAGTGCAAGTGACCTTGGACCTCTTAGATGCCTACAGATTTTAGTTGGAGTTTGGTGCCTAAACATACTTGAGGAAACTTTGGAAACATCCTCCCAGTTTTCCAAGTGGACTTCATGTCTAAAATGATTGTCCAAATGTTACTGGTATTTCCATTTACACCCACAGCTAATTACAGGCATAAAATCTGAATTTGGTGGAAAAGCTGCAACTTTTTGTCAGAATTTGATTCTGAAAGAGAAGAGCTCTATAAATCTACAGGGCTACTTCATCCACTGACTTGTGTCTTACCAGTATGAACTTCAAAATGGTAGACATCATATGGTAGTAAAAACCTATTGGTACATGATGGGAGATTTTTTAAGTCCTTCATAATTTAAATCCAAGGCATTTGGGAAACCCAGAGGTATGGGTGGGCTTTCAACCTATTTTTCCTTGCTGTCTTGACTAAATTGGAACTTACTCAGCTGGTTTTGAAAGTTGCACCAAGCACCCCTTTACACTGTTAAATTCCTGAGGCCTTTGAAAATAATTCAGCAACACAAGTCTCCTCACCTTTCAGAGAAATAATAGCTTGAATTTTCAACGGCACCTGGAGGGGGTAAGAGCCTCAAGTCCCATGTGATTTCAAATAGATCTAGGTGCCTGATATTCTGAGGTCGCTTCCAAAAGCCCAGCTGGTGCTTATGTGCTCATGTAAATTCTGTTCTTAACAATTGAAGCAGATTTGGGGCCTTCTTTACTCCAGAATAAATAACTTGTATTTCACAAAGTGAAAAGGAATGGGTGGCGTGGGGTTGGGTCAGGCTTCTTTATTCCAAACTAAGACAAGTCAATACCAGCTCAATACCAGCCCTTCCAGGGGTGTTAATATTTGGCTGGCAGCACTCATAACTGCAGGGAAGAGTATTATGTACAGTTATATATATACCCAAGGAAAAAACCCTGATGCCAGAAACAGGAACAATTTTACAGCTCCCCATAAGGCAAGCAGTGTTAATCTCTGCAGGCAGAGCTACCAGTGTATTCTTCAGATGAGAGATTTTCTTCAATGAAAAGCTATTCCTGAACTGCAAGAAGTTGTCTTTGAAAATGTAATATGAAACTTCAGCTCTGCTCCTGCCTTATAATGAAGTCTCCTGAACTGTAGAGAAAAGGAGGATCCACTGATGGGCTGAGTCAGGATTGCCACCATAATTTGAAAACCATACCCAGGGAGTACTCAAAATCTTGAGAAATAATGGAAATTCAACCCTTTTTCTACCCAGCTCTAAAAAAACAACAACAAAAAACCCCCATTTCGTTACTGCTAAATACTTATATATAGCCTGCTCTGAGGTTTGATGCTCCACACCCCACCCCACCCCCTCACCACCTTCATACACAGTCAGACTGTCATTGTCTGCAGCATTTGTTACTGCCAAATCAGATTCACTGCGCAGACCTGTAGGCTGTTCTGTGTCCTTTGTTTTCCTTTGCTTTTCATTCAGGTTTAGCATTCTTGTAATCCTTCAGGAGTGGAGGAAGGAATCTCCACAGAGGATTTTGAAACTCATTTTTACACTGCTCATAATCCATCTTGTTTTGTTTCTGTTTCCAAGGGGAAGGAGCCCTCGGTTCGGCAGCTGGCTCTTCTGCACTTTAGGAATATAATTACCCTTAACATTAAATTGGAAGATGCATTATCACGTTCCAGAGCCAGAGTTCCACCTTCCATTATTCAGATGCTCTTAATACTCCAGGTAATTTGGTTAATTTTCTCAGACTCTTTTCTTTATTGGTCTTCCTGTACTGCAGTGCTGAAGGCTTCTTGAGCAGGCTCTTCTTTTGCTCATTCATTGAAAACTTCTTACCCAGAATGCCAGAGCTTCTGGGCAGTTACAAGTGTTCCTAATATCTAAAAGTAGAGACTGTAGGGGTTTGGGTTGCATGTCTTAACATCTAGAGGTTCTTCAGAGTAACAGCTCATTTTGAAAGCGCTTGTTTTTGAGTGCAAAGTTTTGCAAGCAGCCCAGTGTATGTGGTAATAACATTGCTTCTATTAAATGCTGCTTGTTGCTGCAGTAGTGGTTCTGGATATGAAGTTTCACATCTGGAGTAAGCAACAAAGTGAATGTGCATTTTATAGTTGAATCATGGTTAGACTTGGTTATTGGAACCAAATTTCTGTCAAAGCTGTTGATACAAAAACATTAAGACCAGATACTGGAATTTGCTTTTAGAGTTGGATTTACTGGGTTTTTTAGTAGTGAGGAGAAAGAAGAAGAGGAATTCCAGGCAAAAGGCAAGTTGTTTGGCGGTTTTTTTAATTAAAGAAAAGCATGAAGTTGTGTTGCAGAGAAGGGGGATAAGGCAGGAGGGAGGGAAAGAGCCAGGACTGGATTCTTCAGGCATGAGGAAGTTGAGATTTTCCTGGCTGGTAATTTTTTTAATAAACAAATAGATTTATAGCAAATGAAAGGATATAGTTTCTGGCACTTAAAATGATTCTTTGCTCTTCATCACCATATGACTTAGTTTTGTGTATCAAGTTGTTTTAAAGAGCAGGATTATCTAAAGGTCAGTAATAAAAAAATCAAATATGGAGTAAGATTCTTTCTAATGGGTCAAGAAATGGTATTTCACTCCTGCTATTGCAGCGTACATTTGTTGGGGTGCATAATGGTGTGTCTAACGTAGTTTCCCTAGAGAAGAAAAAGGATCCTTATGTGGAAGGACTGCTTGCTTGCCCTGGTCTCCCTTCTGTTCGGTCAGTGCTTCTTGAAACTGCTGCCTGATTGTAGCACAATGACAGCAGTATCAGAGATATTAAGATTCCTAGGAGTTTCATGGAAATTAGTGTCTGGAGAGAGGAGAGCAGCCTGAGGGCAAAACCGGAGCATGGGCTTAACTGCATAATGAGACATCAAAGAATTCACGTAATTGAACTGTGAACCCAGCTGTGTTAATGGGCACCAGAGGCTCCCCCTGAGAGAACACCACTGCGGAAACCTTAATCACAGGAAGGTTGTCTATCAGGCTTCATCCCTTCTTACATGAGAGGTCCATTGTAAACCAGGCTTCAGCAGCGTCGCTGCTAACAGACCTGCTAGAATTTTTTGTGGGCTCTTCTTCAGAGAGTCTGTGTTGGCTAGGGGCCCTATCTGGCTTCAAATGAATTCAGTGGTGAGCTGAAAGACGCTCTGATTCAGAAAGTTCATAGGAGGCGATGTGGAGTCATTTGCCAGGATCAGTGCTGTCAGAAACTTTCTTTGCAGGTCCTACTTCAACAACCAGAGGTGTTAACAAGGTGGATGCTTGTTTAGGGTAAAAAGCCAAATCCATTCTCATTGCAAAGATGTTGATGGAAATCTATAACAGAGGGAGAGAGAGTTTGCTCCTGGGTGGGTTTTTTTTCTGCATAAGTTACCTACAGTAGCGTAGCGGAGATGGTGAAAGTCCTTTCTCAGCAGTAGCTCAGCCAAACTTGTGGTTTCAAATCTAATAGAAATTACAGGGAAGTGTCAGAAGAGGATCGGGGAATGAGCTATTTCTGTGCTTACCAGTGTTAGTCAATAATTGGATTTCAGAGCAAAGGCTTTTTCCCAAACTCAAATGTCAAGCTAAACAAAACCAAATTTTACATATTTATGGTATAATAATGGAATTTCCTTGAGTTAAATTTATTCAACATGTGACTAGGGCTGAAACATGGATAGCGATTCAGCTGTCCAAAGAGCACGTGGTGGTCTTCTGCGTGTCGTTTTCTAGACTGAGAGACAGTGTCCTTGTGTGAACATTCTCTAATCCTTTGCTCTGTCTGTGGTGGTTTGCCTGGAGGCCAGATGTCCTCCAAA
>VZTU01004777.1:392245-417759 GCA_013400835.1 Zapornia atra | reverse complement strand
AATGCTTCAGGCTGCCTGGAGACTCGAGAACAAGAATAGGGTTCATAACGTTTGACAGCACTGTTCAGTTTTACAACTTACAAGAAGGTTTATCTCAGCCTCAGATGCTCATTGTCTCAGATATTGATGGTAAGTAAAAAGAAAATGGAAACAACTATTTTAAAATATATTCCCTATACCCTCAGTAATACCGACCTAATACCAGAATATTTGAGAGATTCTAATCTGTCTTCTGTGGAAAAAAAAGCTTCTCCAAAATGTAAACAGCACCTCATCTGTAATTAGTGTGAAAAGTGAAATTTAAATATAAATTCTGCTTTGAATAAAACAAATTTTGTATAGACTATTATTCTCTCTGATATATATGTATCAGAAAAATAGACTGTATTTCTTGGTACATAAAGCAGTAGGCAGTGAAATGTTTTGCTCTATTTAATGTTTGGGTGTTTTCTTAATAAAATGCTTTGTTTCTCTTTTCCGTGCAGATATCTTCCTACCGACCCCAGACAGTTTACTCGTAAATCTCCATGAAAGCAAAGAGGTATGATTGCTCTCTATCATCAAATTTAAAGAGTTTAGTATTCAGAATAGAAGTTCCTTTTAAACTTTACATTCAAGCCTATTTTCACTGTATGTAATTCCAATGCTGCTTTTTAATTGTAGAAGTATTATGTGATGCTTGCATCAGGGTTTTTAAAAATTATTACTTTGTTTTCCTTAGTGTGTTGAAACTAAGCAGAAATTTGTGGTACTGATTATTCTACTTGTCATGGCAGTACAGCTCTAGACATAGCAGAAAGTCTTGAGCTTGCAAAACCTTATAAAACACCTTTCCATCTGGTCTGCAGCTGATAAAAGATTTATTGAATGCGTTGCCAAATATGTTCACCAATACAAGAGAAACACACAGCGCATTGGGTCCTGCTCTTCAGGCTGCATTTAAACTGATGTCTCCAACGGGTGGTCGGATATCTGTGTTTCAAACTCAGTTGCCATCTTTGGGAGCAGGGCTTTTGCATTCCCGAGAAGATCCTAATCAGAGGTCAAGCACAAAGGTACCAATGCTTCTTTCATATTTGTCTCATGAGTCTGTGGACTGGCCATGTCTTTGACTTGCATAGTTCTGCATATCAACTCTTGAGTTTTGTTTATAGCAATTCCCTAAATTATAATTATTCAGTGTCTACACGATTAATTTCCCTAGTCTGTATGTGGATGTGTGGTGTTACTACTTCAAAGTGCATGAGCTGTCTTTTGGGCCTTTGGTTCATAGCTTTTCTTGGCAGGCAAAAGAATCTCTGAATATGTCACTCGATTAATATCAACCTGGGTTCTGAACCAAAGCATGGATATACTAAACTGTAGACATAAAACATGTTTTCTTATTATTTTTATGGTCTTGTAATGCTTACCAGATGCTGTAAATTATATAGTTACAAGAACACTTATTTGTATGAGAACATAAACTTCCTTGAAAGTAGTATCATAACTGCTTGTAAGCACAAACTAAAAGAATGAAGTATAAGGAAAATAATTTCTACAGGTGCATATAAATTGTTAGTTAAAAGTTAAAGGAAAGTTCCTTATGATACTTTGCTACTAAACAGTATGGGTTTTGTTCCATGAAGTCTTAAGAAAGTACAATCATTGTTTTAACTCTTTGCTGTACCATTTATTCACCAAAGGTGGTCCAGCATCTTGGTCCAGCAACGGATTTTTATAAGAAGTTGGCACTGGACTGCTCGGGCCAGCAGACTGCTGTGGATTTATTTCTCTTAAGTTCACAATATTCTGATCTAGCTTCTCTTGGTAAGGAGTACCTAATGCATGCTTTCGCTCTTTCCATGCTGCTGGCTGCCTTCGGAAGCATGAGCTGCTTCAGGAATTCTTAAATCATGTAGATCTTTTTGCGCTTCTGTAAATGAAGCAAAGGAATTGACTCTGAGGTTGATAGCAGTGAAGAATGGTGGTATTGGATTGGTGGTATCAGACAATTTATTCTGAGATTCCAGTTTTAAACAAGATTTGTCTCTGCCCATGCTCCATTTGGCCTCCATACCATTAAATATTTCTGCATGCATTCCTGTCTTAGCTGCCAAAGGGAGCACGCTTTTTTTGAAGTAAGTGTATGATTAGACAATTGTGTATTGGGGCGACTCATCACTGTCTTCAGTGGACTGAGTCTGGGTCAGTTCTCATTGTTTTAGAGATGTGGATCGCATCAGGAAAAAGATGAACATGGATGTGACTTGAAGGAGGTTATACATAATTTTTGTTTCCTGACATCACGTTAAGAGGTAAAACTGTAACCATCTCTTCCTCTTTCACAGCTTGCATGTCCAAGTATTCTGCTGGATGCATCTATTACTATCCATCTTTCCACTGTAGCCATAATCCTGCTCAGGCCGAAAAGCTGCAAAAAGACCTTAAAAGATACCTTACAAGAAAGATTGGATTTGAAGCAGTTATGCGTATAAGATGTACAAAAGGTATGTTTTAAATACTGATGCATATGGAGAAGTTGATGTAAGCATGTTAATTATTGCTTTATAGCTTTCAGGTTACTTCTGTTTCACTGAAGAATAAGATAGTTGCTGTCTTTCATGCAAGTTACATTGCCTTTTGGTTATCTGGGTGTTTTGTCTTTTACTTAAGATGGCACTGCCTCACTTCAGGTAAATTGATGTGTGTAGTGTAAGGGCATCTTTCAGCTTGGAGCTTTCAGAACTGAACATGAACTTTACAGGATCATGCTGAAATGTCTAGTGACTCACGTAATTGGTTCTATGTGGTAGTTAGAGTAAGTATTTTTACTGTTCATGCTGTTTTAACTTTTATTCTGAATTACTTCATCTGCTCCTAGGTCTCTCAATACACACTTTTCATGGGAACTTTTTTGTACGATCTACTGATTTACTGTCCCTTGCCAATGTCAATCCTGATGCTGGATTTGCAGTACAAATGTCCATTGAGGAAAGTCTAACTGACACATCTTTGGTTTGTTTTCAAACTGCTCTTTTGTACACTTCCAGCAAAGGTAAATTAATTCAAATTACTTGGCCACTGGGGGTTTTGTTTCTTTTTTGAACATAATGTTTGTGTGGTTCTGCAGTCTTTCATTGTTCTGTATATCCAAAGAGATATGTCAAAGCTAGTGAGCCTACTTGGCAGTTAATCATGTAATGTAAATATCTGTAAACTCTGTTTTGATGGGAAAATGTAACTTATCTCCACCTTACATAGAGTTGATTCAGCAAGATTCCTTTACTTGCAAAGCATGCTGTTGTTAGAAGCAGTAACACATGGCAGGCACTAAAATGAGACCTGGAGTGACTTGCTGGTGCATTGGGTGGGCAGAAAGGATAGCAGTTACATTCTGTTGTGGAAGATGCCACAAAATTTCGTGATGGAAATCAATGTACTTCATTTCTAGGATCAAAACACTTACCGTGGATGTTAGAAGTTGTTTTGTGTTATGAACTTGTGCTGATTCATAAGTTGAATGCTTTGGGGTGTTGCAGAATTTGAACAGGTTGAGGGACAGGAGCTGAATATAGTGTTACAGTAGTTTCCTTAGTGGAGCTTTTACAAAACAAGTGCACCTTAGATGAGAGGAGATATGCTGTAACGACTGAATTTGTATACCTCTACCAAGAGATCTTATGTGATGGCTTGTACTTGTTTTGATTAGGTGAACGTCGAATTCGAGTGCACACGCTTTGCTTGCCTGTAGTAAGTTCACTGGCTGATGTATACGCAGGAGCAGATGTACAAGCAGTTGTATGCCTCTTGGCAAACATGGGTGAGTACAGACTAGGAAGATTCAAGTATCGTTTTATGTGTTCTTAATTTGCTGGTCACTTAAATGAAGTAGTGAATGAAGGCTGGATTTTGTAAAAAAAGGTTGGAGTGGAGCACACTGAAACCTAAGGATACAAAAGATGACAAAATCAAAGTTATACCAAAACTATTAAGTGAAATACTCCTTAGTCTGAATACTTAGTTGACCTCAGCCTTTTTAAAGGAGCCTTCCTTCCTGCATTGTTCTCTAGAGTTTATTAAAGGGCAAAGAATCACTTTGGATTGAACGCTTGGATAAAAAACTTTTTTTTGTATCTTCATGGTTGTCATCTCAGACTTTAGTATTCTAGGATTACTTAGGAAATAGTGATTCAGTTTAGCGAGCTGTTGGGAGGCTAAAAAGGAGAATTGGATGTAATGTATTTGAGAGATGATAGTTTTCAGTGCTTCTGTCCCATAGTTTCTGGGTTGAGAACTCTTACTTATCCCCTACCTGTGGTCATAAGTAGCTGTTTCATAGACTCATCTCTGCCATTGAACATGTATGGCTCTGTGCAGTATTTTAGTATATGCTATGTTTTATATTAATATGTCAAATAATTAGAAGAAAACAATTGAACTTCTAGATCTTGTTTTAAATGTCGGCATTTAAATGGACTGCATTGAGTCCAGCAGGTGGCTTCCTCTGACCAAAGGATTTGAACCCTTTCTCAGCAGAGAAAGATGAAGCTTCATTTACACAACTCATAATTATGCCTCTGAAATCATGGAAGAAATTTCTTGTGAAAGAAGGAAAAGGAAAAAAAAAACCCCACAGAAATATTTGATGAAAACTTTATCTTTGAAGTGGGACAGCAGTTTGATCAATAGCTAAGTAATTTGTATAGGGTTTAAAACAGGATTCATGTTTAGTCTTGACTATATGCAACAGCTTTAAACAATTAAAGTTCTCTAACAGTAGGAAGTAGGGAGCAGAGATCAGCCACATCGTATTTCTCTTAAGCGTCACAAAAGTGAGTTCCTGTGTGGGCAATCGTCTTATTTACTCCTTAAAAAGTTAGGACCACAGGTGTGTTGTAAGGTATTTTGTTTCTGTGGTGTGTTTTTTAAATATCACCTAAAAACTCAATTAATCTTTAAAAATTCAGGGAAGTGAATAAGGCCAACTACAATAACTTCTTGTATCCTGTTAACCCAACAGCTGTGGATCGCTCAGTTTCATCTAGTCTTTCAGACGCAAGAGATGCCTTAGTTAATGCCGTGGTAGACTCCTTGGCAGCATACATGTCAACTGCCTCAAATCTGCAGCAGTCCATGCTGATGGCACCAAATTCCCTCAAGCTGTTTCCACTTTATATTTTGGCCCTTCTCAAACAGGTATGTGTATTCTAATGGATTAATGTTCGATATTTGACGCATCGAGGAATTCTTCAGCTTTAGGTCAAGCAATGTCTGCTCTTCTCTAAAAGTAAGAAAACTGAACTATCCTGTCTAAGCTTACAGGACTTTCACATAAAAGATTACTATGTTAGCCTACTTTAAATTATTAGTGCCTGAATGGTTTATTCATTAATTGATTCTGAATTTTTAATATTTTGCCTTGTTTTGTTTTTCAATGAAAATAAGACATAATGCATTATGACAATTAGCATTTCTCAGATTTTGGCAGCTAATTGGTGCTGCACATGAAGTTTGCTGGAAGCTGCTTATTAGTACTTCAGGTTTATTTTATGAAGAAAAAAGTCAAATATTCAGTGCATACGCTTTTTACTTAAAAGAACCAAGAAGGAAAATGAGTTTCCATGGAGATACGGTGACATCTGTTACAGAAACTGAGGTGATGCAGTTTGAAGTTCACATAGAAGTAGTTACTACTACTTGATTTTTCTTTAATATCGTTGTATTGCCAAATTTCATACTTAAAAATAAAGAGAACTTACTGCAGAGGGGTTTTTTTATCAATAAATCTCATAGCGTAAAGATTTTCATGTCTGACTCATCTACTCAGGATAAGAAAACAAATTTGGGTAAGAAGCAAGTTTGGTAGGAAATCTAATCACAAGAACTTATTTTCTTTAAGAACTTTATTTTCTTTAGCTTTACTTCCATGCCTCATATACTAATTAGGGGACAGACTATGTATTATCAAGAGGATCTGTGTAACAGAGTGGCTGAGAAAATAAGTTTAAATTTTTCTAATCATCATCTTCATTAGCAACAATAAAGAAGCTTGGGATATAGAGAAACCAAGACCAAAACACTTGTGGCAGCAGCAGAAGGGGACTGATGTACTTCACATTGTCTTCTTCAACAATGCTAACTTTTCAGAATCACAGAATCGTAGGGGTTGGAAGGGACCTCCAGAGATCATTGGGTCCAACCTCCCTGCCAAAGCAGGCTCCCTATCTCATATTACATAGATAGGTGTCCAGATGAGACTTGACTATCTCTAGAGAAGGAGACTCCACCACCTCCCTGGGCAGCCTATTCCACTGCTCTGTCACCCTCACTGTGAAAAAGTTCTTCCGCATGTTGGTGCGGAACTTCCTATGCTCCAGTTTACAGCCATTGCCCCTAGTACTGTCCCCACAGACCACTGAAAAGGGGCTGGCCAATTCCCCCTGTATCCCATGTCTAAGATATTTATAAACACTAATTAGGTCCCCCCAAAGTCGTCTTTTCTCCAGACTAAACAGTCCCAGTTCACTCAGCCTGTCCTCATACGGGAGATGTTCCAGGCCCCTAATCATCTTCGTAGCCCTTCTCTGGACTCTCTCCAGGAGGTCCCTGTCTTTTTTATACCAGGGAGCCCAGAACTGGACACAGTACTCCAGGTGGGGCCTGACCAAGGCAGAGTAGAGGGGGAGGATCACCTCCTTCGACCTGCTGGACACACTCTTCCTGATGCATCCCAGGATCCCATTGGCTCTCTTAGCCACCAGTGCACACTGCTGGCTCATAGCCAACCTGTCATCAACCAGGACCCCCAGGTCCTTCTCCACAGAGCTCTTCTCC
Organism: Zapornia atra; assembly: GCA_013400835.1. NCBI lineage: Eukaryota > Metazoa > Chordata > Aves > Gruiformes > Rallidae > Zapornia > Zapornia atra. The sequence goes on along the minus strand of VZTU01004777.1, from coordinate 410,943 downwards.
AGCAGGTCATCTCCCAGCCTGTACTGATACAGTGGGTTATTCCTCCCAAGGTGCAAGACTTTACACTTGCTCTTGTTGAATTTCATTAGGTTTCTCCTTGTCCAGCTCTCCAGCCTGTTCAGGTCTTGCTGGATGGCAGCGCAGTGTTCCTGCGTGTCAGCCACTCCTCCCAGCTTTGTATCATCTGCACTTGCTGAGGGTGGATGCTATTCCCTCATCAAGGTCGTCAGTGAAGATATTAAACAGGACTGGACCCAACACTGAGCCCTGGGGAACACCGCTAGTCACAGGCCTCCAGTCAGATTCTACTCCACTGATCACAACCCTCCGAGTCCGGTCCGACAGCCAGTGCTCAACCCATCGCACTGTCCACTCATCTATCCCATGTTCTCTCAGCTTTTGTTATAGAAATACTCTTCACTAATTTGTAATGTGATGCTTATTCCATTATGTTGCTCCTAATAGTGATCATTTAACAATGGCTTCTAAAGGACGTCTGAAAAATGCAGTAGGAGAGAGTTATAAAATAAATTTTATCCTATGAGAGCGAATTTCTGCTATGAAACATGAAAGTATATTTTCCTTCCAAAGCTTTTCCTTAACATGTAATTCTTACAAATATAAAACCCAGAATTCATCTTACCCATATAGGTATCTTTTTTGAACTCTGTATGTTAAAGATGTTATATAAAATACAGGATTTGGGTAACAACACTGTTGTCTTGCAGAAAGCGTTTAGAACTGGCATGAGTACACGCTTGGATGATCGCGTCTATGCCATGTGCCAGATGAAGAGCCAGCCTCTTGTTCATTTGATGAAAATGATACATCCCAACTTGTACAGAATAGACAAGTTGATTGATGAGGTAATGTATGAAGCTTGTTTTATAATGTTTCTTAGTTTCAGTTGTTTGTTAAACCTAATGCTGTGCTGCAATCATGTAATTAAAGTTATTGCTGTAATGTAAACTGAGCTTTTTCCATAAGTTACTAAAAAATCAAGGAAAAATTTCAGGTTTAGGGTTTCAAATACAGTAGTGTGTTGTGAGCAGAACTGTGGTTTTACTTCACCTTTCACTGACCATAATAATTCCATGTTTTTCTATTATACAAAAAACCAGAGAATATTGTATGTGTTGGAAAAATCTCCAGTGGGGTGTTGTAGTTTAGAACTGTCTGGGGGGAATGGATGAGGTAGATTTGGTGGACAATTCTAGGTTTTGTATACAGAAACCAGTTGCCTGCAATAACAGACTTCCAGTGGTTTTTCAGACTGATCTGGGTGAAACAGAATTGTGCTTCTAGGTGATCACTCACGATCAAAGTGAGGAAGTACTTGATATACGAAATCAGGTTCAGAGGTAGTGTGCAAAATTGATGCATTATTTAACAGTAAGAAGTAAGATGGGATTTTGTTTATGGTTGAAGTTAGTTGTAATTGTAAAAACAAGTTATTTTCAAGCAAGTTTTCATGAGCTTATTAGTCATTAGCTTCGGAAAAGTATATGTAGGAGTTAGTGGCATACAAAATTATATGGTAACTTGAGTAATTTCCCTGGCAGTTTGTATTGCTCAGCACAAACCTGTGAGCTATTTATAGTCTCAATGTTGCTTTTAAAGTACTTTATAGACTCACATATGAGTCTAAACTCAGTGTTCTTCAGTGGAATTGATTAGTTAAGATTTTTTATACTTCCCCCCAGTATTTGAGAATCCAATTTCTTCAGCTAGCCTTGGGTTTTTTCGTGGAACATTATGTTTAAACTATATTCAGTGTGCAAGTGCTGTAAAAAAAGAAAACAGGAATGTCTTTGGGAAATCTAGTTTTATTAGGAAACGATTTCAGATCATTTATTCGTAGTAGAATAATACCAAAACTAAGGCTTCTTTGACCTAATGAAATAGACAAAACACATTTAAAATCATGTAAGTGTGTTAATCTGCTATGACAGAGGTTGTTCTTAAATTTCTTTTTTATTTAAAAAAAATCAGTTATATCTATTACAGAAATTCAAATTTTTTTTCTGAACACCTGATTCTTGAGAGCATTAAGTAAAGCCTGGAGTTCAGTAGCTTGGCTTTCAACATTGTGTATAAATCTGGGAAAACTTTTAATGTATTACATTATTTTCTGGAATAGTGGGGTTTTTAATGTTCTCTTACCATGCGGACATGTGCTTAGCCTCTAGACTGTATTTTCCCTACATTATTTGAGAATGCTTCATGGGTTTTAAGATATTCAGCCTATATTTATATTGGAGGGAGAAGCAGCTTTAATCTGAAAATACTGGGGGTTGAGTTTTTTTATTATGTTCAGGTTTATTGCTGGGGAGGAAGGATGGGTTATTTTCAGATAATGTCTAACAGCCAAATTAGATCAATCATAGTGCTCTTCAGGCAAACCTGTATATCACTTCAGGCAGAATGTTAAATCAGGGAACTTTGTTACTTGAATGTGATAAAATAGTGAACCCTTGCAGGGAGTAGAATCCTGGTTTTCTGTTCTTGCAGCATTTCTAGTGAAGTTAAATGCAATTAAAAAGTCTATGGAGGTTGTTTGAATATATTTCAGTGTAAACACCAGAATTCTCTTGAAGTTTGGTGTCTGTAGCATATGATGTGTTACATACCAAGCTTAAGTGAACTTATATTATTTGTTTGTAGGTAACAAAGAAGCCTTTAGGTAAAGTAACATTCTAGAATTGTTTAATGTAGATAATGATTTTAGGATTAACATTGCATTTTGTTACATGAGAATCCTCAAACTTTTGCTGGACACTAACTGTTTTTTCCTGTTTTACCAGGTTAAGATTTAAAATATAGATTTATTTATATTCTAGTGGTATTGAATATTGGGTTTTTGTTACAGAGCACAATACATGTAAATGACAGAGTTGTTCCTCAGCCACCTCTTCAGAAGCTGTCTGCAGAGAAATTAACACGGGAAGGAGCTTTCCTTATGGATTGTGGTTCAGTAAGTTACTGATTTCACATGTTCTTTTTTTCTCTTAAAAAAAAAAAAGCCATGCATGCTGAATTACCAAAGCCAGTCAACTCTCAACAGTGAGCGAAGTGAATCAGCACTGCAGGTAACCTGGCAGTAATATCTGTGTTCCAGTGATAGGCTTTCATACTTTGATCGGAGCAGTATCTTTAAAGTTGTACATTAAGACTTTGGAGGTTTGGGGTTGTGGGGTTTTTTTTCATGCTAGCCCAACCAGAATATACCAGGAGTTCACATAAAGTTTGTTTGGTTGTTGCTGTGTTTTTTCTGGAGAAAATGGATTTAAATTTTCCAAAATTTCTCTTAATGATTATTAAATTGTATGAACTGCAGTCTGTCTAGGAAAGCGCTCCTCGCTGAGGAAGGAACTTTCTCAGTCACACATAAATATAAGTGGATTTATGATTTGTGGCTTGTGTAACAAGAGTTGCAAGAGTGAGAATTGTGAGTGAACAAAATCTGTAGATATATCTGAAGGTATTCATAGAGAAGACTCTAAAACACAGTTAATTGGATGAACAATTATACTGCTCCAGTGACAGTCCAGAAAGTGCTTTAAGCATTGTATGAGGTCAAGGGCTGAGTGTGAATGTCAAAGTAGCTTCTGTTTCCTGATGTCTGAAATAACTACTGCAATGTATTCTGATAATCAATGCTTTACTATGACTTTAGACTGGAAAATCAGTGTGCAGTAACTGATGCAGTAGTGTGACTTCATGAAATTTTAGGTTTTTCATTTTAGGTGGTAACGTGGGAAGTTACTGCGTTAACTGTTTCAATGCACATGTCGAATTTGCTGATGATAGAAAACTGGGAGGAGTGACTGATAAACCGCAAGGCTGCGCTGCCATTCAGTGAGATCTAGACAGGCTGGAGAGGGCAATGAAAGGGCAAGTGTTAAGGTCCTGCACTGGGGAGGAGTAACCCCAGGCACCAGCACAACAGGTTAGAGGTTGATCTCCTGGGAAGTAGCTCTGTAGAGAGGGACCTAGGAGTCCTGTTAGTTATCCATAGGCCAGCAATGTGCCCTTGTAGGCAACATGGCCAGTGGTAACCTGGGGTGCATTAACAAGACTGTGGCCAGCAGGTCAAGGGAGGTTATCCTCTCCTCCTACTCTGCCCTGCTGGGCCACATCTAGAGTGCTGTGTCCATTTCTGGGCTCCCCCAGATCAAGACAGAGAATCACTGGAGAGAGGCCAGTGGAGGGTTACAAAGATAATGGGGGCACTGGAGAATCTCTGGTATGAGGAAAGTCTGGGAGAACTAGGTCTGTTAAGTCTGGAGAAGACTGAGAGGTGATCTGATCAATGCTTCAAATATCTGCAAGGCAGATGTCAAGAGAAGTGGGCCAAACTCTTTTCTCTAGTGCCCACTGACAGGACAGGGGGCACTGGTAACAAACTGGAGCGTGGGTAGTTCCATCTCAATATGAGGGAAATCATCCCCCTGGATGATCTCCAGAAGTTCTTTCCAACCCCTGTTGTTCTGTGGTTGCATGTCCTGCATCCTCATTCTTTTGGTATTTGCATTCTACCTATGTGGATTTTTTTAACATTTACTGATGTTGTTCCAAATGCTATCCATGTGTTAAGTAAATGTACAAATAACAATTATAGAGATGCATATACAAGTTGCAGCTGGAGCCCTCAAGTGATTTATTTGCATGAAAGGTGTTATTCTGGCCTTATTCCAATTATGTCACCACTTTTCTCTTTCTCTGAAATGTATGCAAGGCCTTTACTAAAACTGATTCTGACATCTTACAGATTTTTTACATTTGGATTGGAAAAAACTGTGATAACAACTTCATAAAAGATGTCCTTGGATACCCAAACTATGCATCAGTGCCACAGAAAATGGTAGGCGTTTTAATGAGCTGTGCTGTACAGTGTATTTGGAATCTATATTTAATCTGTTTTTTATGTTTTTTAAGGTTTTAATTATGTAACTATGAATTAGGGTTGGTTTTATTGGGTACATTGTAACATCTTGCCAACTCCTTAGGAGACAGATAGAAGTTGTCAAATGCATTCAAGGAAAGAATGAAAACATGTAAATTCTGACATTTACGGAATGCCAAAAATTTGTTCTGTGACATTACTACTTTTATTATTTTTATGCAAAAACATGTGGACTCACAAGAATAGGATGGAATTTCATAGAATGAATATAAAATTATCTGTTCAGACATGTTAATTGTTAAGATTACAGTAATTTCATTGACAGCATGGTTTTCAGAAGCTTTGTGTTCTCCAAACGTGATGATAGATACCTAGGCTATGGTATGAGGTGATAGGCTTGTTAAGGTTTGCTCAGCTTCCAAGCCTGGAGTCAGTGATTAAAAAAAAAAAATGCTTTTAGCTGTTGAAACAAAGACCCTTGAATGTATGTTTTGGTGGAGGGTTTTTTGTGTTTTAACTTGTACCCTATAGTCTTGTGTGTAAAACAGAGCAATTAAAGAAAAGACCCCTCTTCAGTGGGTAGTGATTCCAAAGTGTCAACAAGTGGTGGGGAAGGATGGACCCTTTTAAGGCACTCTAGAATCAAGTGGTTATATTCAGGTCATTGCAGAAACACATAGGAAGACATTTCCTGCTTGTAAAGCTTGTGTAGCATGAAGGGGGAAAGTGACAAGTGCTGATTCTAAGAACAGTTTAAGAGTGGTGAGCTTTAAGACTACTATAAAATTGTTCAGAGTTCTGCATTTTGCTTGTATTAGCAATTTAAAACTGTCCCCTCTGATCTACTGGTGCTAAGTATTAGTTGACAGAGTTTTCAGGAAGAGTTTGAATAAAGGAAGGATGATAACTTCTTTCAATGGTTATATAGCATTTATTATAATGAAATTAGATGAAAAAAGCTAATATAAATAAACATCATCTTTGCTTTTAAATTATGCCCCCAGTTCACTTGCTACAAAGATAGCAATGGAACTACTTTTAAATTTGTAATCAATTCTTTCCTCTCATTTTGATTGTCTTAAAAGACCAAAGAGTTAGTATATTTAGCTGGGTAAATGGCTCAGATATTTATAATCCTATTTTTTTAGCTCATTCCCCAGCCAAGCAGTCCAGTATATTCTTTGCATTGAAATTCACTTACAATGTAGGTTTTTACGTCTGTGTGTTCTGTTCATCTTTTCAGTGATGCCAACTGTACTGTGTAGGAACTTGATTGACAGGGGAATATAAAGACAAGAAAACTGCAAAAGCAGCATTTTGAAAAGATGACTTTTTAAATGAGCTCACTTTTTAAAATCTTTTGCACTTATGGCAATTTAATTTAAAGGTGTACAGTTTCCTATAGAACAGGTAGTACTGATATTTTTTGTACTTGAAGCTGAAAAAAAGCATGTATATAATCTGTGGTCAGTAATTTCTTAATAGAAACTGTAGCTTGGGTCATGTTACAACTATTGGGATCTATTTTTTGTTTTACTAGTTTTGATAATAAAAAATGATGACTTCTTTCAATTGCCTTCAACCAGACACAGCTACCTGAGGTAGATTCAGTTTCTTCGGAAAGAACAAGATCTTTTATATCTTGGCTTAGAGACAGCAGACCTTTAAGTCCAGTTCTTCAAGTAATAAAGTAAGTATTTCTGTTAGATACTGAGTGGTTATTGGCACCTTGTACTTACAATTTGCAGTTGACACTGATGAAAAGAGGGAATATCTGACCGGGAAGAAAGTTAATAACATCATCTTTCCAGGTCATATAGTGCTGCTGTTTAAAGTCCCTCAGCAACAGGGAGTCATCTTTAATTCTATCAGATGCCAATAGTTTAATCAGTATCAATTAGCTGTGTGTTTTTACATAGTTAAGATATACTGAAGTAGGGGATATCCTTATGATCAGTGGGGTTAACCAGATTAATTTCTGGTATAGTTTTTATAATTTCAGTACATACACATAAAAAATTCAAATAAGGTTAATGATCTGTAGATTGCTTGATACTTGCATGCATTTATTCCTGATCTACATGAACAGCAATTGGTTTATGACATGAGACAAGTTCTGAAGCCTTTTGAAGCTGCGACCCGCTGAAAGTTTAATTTCTAAAAAATGTTTTACTTGGGTTTGCACTGGTCTTCTCCAGAGTACTCAGTTCAATGGGCCTGATGGGAGATGACACTTTAGAGACTATGATGACATTTATTCAAATAATGTTTAAAAAAGGGACTGAAGCTCTTCAGTGGTTGGTGTTGTGGCTGCCACTTGAATTGCAAGTAGTGCTGAGACCAGAGAAAATAGCAGAGCTTTACTGCATGCTCTGTGATACCAGTACAGAGGACTGCCCCAGCAAAAACTTGCTGTGCCCCAGCAAGACTTTACTGGGGTAATTTTGGATGTGAGGTCTCTGACTTGTTTACCTTCTATGTTCTGTTTACCTTCTATTTTCTCTTAAGAAAAACTGGGGAAGGTATTGAGACTGTATGTAACCAGAGATGTAAATTTCCAGTTTTATAATCTTTATCTAATTTAACCCTTTCAGAATTTGTTGCACCAGTTTAACTTCTTAGAAATGAAACAGTTTTTTCTTTTTTGTGTTTCTACAAAATATTCTAAACTATATTTTGCTCATTTTTGTGCTGTTTATACTGTAAGATGCTGCTGTTTTCATTGTGTTAAAAGATCTAGGGTTTTCTTCCAAACTATGGATTCTTTGCAATTTTAGTACCTGGACTGAATCTAGACTCCAAAGGATAATAAGCAATTCATTAGAACTGCTCCCTCTGCTTAAATTTACAGTGGACTCTTTGCTCAATATTTGGACTAAAATCTCTTCCTCTCTTCTTTCAGAGATGAGAACCCTGCCAAAACAGATTTTTTTCAGCATTTAATTGAGGATCGGACAGAAGCAGCTTTTTCATATTATGAATTCTTACTTAATATTCAGCAGCAGGTTTGTAAGTGAACAAGGAATAAACAGCAGCAGAATCCTGACTTCAGGTAGAAGCATGGGCCAAGAGAAACACGCGGGAAGTTACAAAAGCGGATGCTTGTTCTTCACAATACACAGTGATGAGCTCTGTTTTGGAAGCTTTACAGCTGATGAAGTACACATTTCCAAAAGAAATTTGCAGATTTACTTCAGTCTAAAAGTGCTAGGAGTGATGAAGCTATTTGACTAGTAAACTTTAAATTGATTTATACATGTTTCCAGTTGTGCAGCGGTATGGTGCTCTGTTTATTGCAAGCTGGTGAATATATGTAGCTATGTGGGATGATATTTCTTAACGAAATGTACAATTAGGTAAAGCCTTTTTTCTTACATTTATTATAGTAGCCCTTTCAGATCCAAATTCATAAGAGAGTTAAGGGCAGTGCTGTATGTTGGTTGTTTATATGAATTTCTTTTTAAAGGGAATGATTCATATTTACTAAAGACTTCAGCAAATTCCCTGTGAAAGTTGTAGAGTTTCAGTAAAGTACATTAATTGTAGAAATAAGATATATAATGTACATAAGCACTACATTTGTAAAGAAAATGTAAAAAATGTAACTAAAAAAAAAAGACTTAGCTCAGTGTGCGGAATTGTTGAGTGCTCAATGATGAATTGTTTTGTCCCAGGCTAGACAATGAAGTTGACTATTAAAACATGCTAAAAAGGTATCCATGTAGAAAGAACACAGCTGCTTTTTCTATTAAGTTTAGGTAAATTTATTTATGATTGGCTTACTAATTAAAAATATTTTGCTTTATCATGTGTTTTTATATTTATGCAAGTATAATCTTTTTGCAACTAAACTCTTACTGAGGTGCATATTGATGAGAACACATTTACCACTTTATTTCACAGGCTTCTGGAATGGAGGTGAAAACACTGCATTATCTGAAATGAGCTATCGATACAAAGTTCCTAAACCCCTTCTTTATGTATTATTCTAATGGCGGTATATCTGTTAACCTTGGTTTATGTTTTGTAAACTACTATAGTCTTTGTCCAGGTTTCTGTAACTTATGTTGTCTGCCATTTAGAATAAGCATGGGTAGTCACTCACACTTAATAATTTAATTTCTGCTGTGGAAAAAGAGGGGTGTAAAAATTACCCTATATCAATGAAAGTAAAGGCTTTAAAATGTCAAAATTCAAAATGTAATCATACTGTTGCATCTTTCTGAAACCTTGTCCTTGCTAATGTTTTGGTAACTCAATGGTTTGGGCTTTTTAGTATATTTATCCTGAATTGTTGAGATGTTTTTGGGTTGTTTTGGGATTTTTAAGAGACCTACTACAAATAGTTCATAGAGCACAATCACTCATACTTAATATTTTGAACTTTGTTTTATTTAATGAAATGTTACTACCACTAAGTAATGAAGTGTGAAAAAGTAAATTATGATTAGTATGATTACATTTTATTTTAAAGTAGCCTTGAAAATGCCAACATTGCATTTGAACTGCCATAGCCCCAAATCAAGTAGTCAGGAAAAAAAGCAGTAGTTGTGGTTTGCAAATGCTTTAAAAGCTGCACTAATGAAATTCTGCAAGCAGTGTTATTCTGCATGTTAGCACAAACTCATTGTTTGGAGAAGACGCCTTTTAAGTTAATTTTGTGTATTGTCCTTAACGAACTGTGTTTTAAGTTACCCAAAGATTACTTAAGGTAAACTTTCCATCTAGTAAATTAATTTATCATGTAGTAAATGTCTGAGGCAATGCTGAATGTTCTATCTAAATCAGACCTTCAGGATTTCAGTACTACTTTGTAGATTAATTTGCATTGGGTGAAAGCTAAGTGCTGCTGAAGAGTGAGGCATCTTAAAAATAACTTGCAAAGATGAGAAGGGCATGTTACAATTTTAAATGCCCTGTGATAAATGCTTCTGACTTGTGAGCTTGGTATTGAGTATCTGGGAACATACTATGCCATGACTAATTGCAATGTATTCTGTAAAACCATTACTTAAAGTTTTATTCTTCTATGATTTTTTGTATATAAAAACTATGAAAAGTACATCTTGAGAGCTATTTGTTCAGTAAAATTATTATACAGCACAGAATCTAGTTATTTTTTACTAATTCTCTATTCTTACTGATCATTAGTGTGAATCTTAAGACAACAGTCTCACAGAACTGAGCTACCTTGAGTTTGAAACTTCTCAGGACTTACTGCTTTGAACAATAGAGTATCTGCAGGCGTGGTAAAAGTACCTAAAAGATACTTAGGATGGTTTGGATCACAGCACTGTACCAGCAGATGCACATCAAAAGATGAATCCCTACTAAGGGATGCACTTGAGTATCAACCAGCTTTTTGTTAAGCAGTGTTTTGGGGCAGAGATGAGGGATGTGCTTTCAAATATCTTTCTTTAAAGTGCTGAACTGTCCGAAGATGATGCCTAACTGTTTTAGGGATTAAGCTCTTCCCAAAATGCCTTCAGCACTGCATAATATAAATAACACCTATTTAATGAGAAACCTAAGATTTGCAAGGGAAAATGTTTCCCAGCCAAGTCAGTCTTTGAGAGAATCAGTTCAAGTGCTCAACATTCTAAGCGAAGGCAGCAAGTGTTCCTATGCGTGTCTTAGTTCTAAAAGCTGCATCTTACACCTCTTCTCCCAGCTAAGTAGTGTGGGAGTTCCTGTGGGAGAAATTACTGTCCAGGAAGCCCCTGCAATGGTAGGACACAGGATGCAGCTCCCAGAGAGTTCTCGCTGAGCCTGAGTCTGTATAGGCCTGTTCATTACTGCTGCTGTAGAGCTTCATGGCAACAGAGAAAAGGTGGCCCGGTACAGGTGATTTTGTGTAGTTTCCTGTACGCTTTGTCAGATGCTGAAAATATGGTTTTGTCATTACTGTTGTTTTTAAAAAGCCACACTCGGTGATCCTGAGAGTCAAGAGCTCTTCTGGCATTTTAAATGTAGAGTCTTGATGTTTTTTCAGGCAAAATACATTTGAAGAACTTTATGCAAAATTTTCAAGGTATGGGACAGAAGTGAGTTTATGAGCGAGTAATTGCAGCCTCGGTCACTGACTTGTGTAGTTAGAAGTAATAACTCCTGTGTAAGAGTCCTGAAAGGTCTCACCTTAGTTTCAGTTTTAAAGTATGTTTTGCCTGTGCTGTATTCGGATGTGTAACCCTGCAAAAGCTTAGCAGCCAGTTTCAGTGAGTTTGGAGGTCTGAGGCTTGTAAATCGTGTTGAATTTATGGAACACCCCAAATATGTGTCAGTTACTGTGTCAAAAATTGCTTTAGTGACTTTTTGTTTAGAAGAAGTTTTTCAGATTTGAATACATATTAAATTTTTTATAGAATTCTTTCTGGTAGCTTACTCTGTTTTATAAAAAGGGTGGAGGGGTGTCTGCATACGCTGCCACTTCTCGGTTTTTCATAAATGAGGTAGAACATCACCAGTTTTCAGAATCACAAAGGCTGAGTTCTAACTAGAAGACTGTAATAGTGGTGCTTTTTGGACCCAGATAATCCTGAGGTTTAACGCAATGGGGTTTTGGTACAGTTGTGGTGAGCTGACTTTCTGATCTTTCTTTTACTTGTCAGTTCCTAATATTAAAAATTCTACCAAATTAAATGACAAACGCAGCCTTGCATGCCTTTACTTAAACTGACACTACGTTATATTCAAATGCAGGAATCTGCAGTGTGTGGTTACAAATGCTGCCAGTAATTGGGATTTGAAGTCTCTCTTGAGAACATCCTGGTTTTCCTTGCAAGCTACTGATGGTGCCTTTTCATGAGACATCCAAAGGCATCCTGTTTGCGTGTAGGAAGAGGATTGTAAAAGACTATGTAAAAGGGGTTATTACAAGAGCAGTGAAAATCCAAATAGCCGCTTACAAGTATTGCTTCATTTTATGCTCTAATCCTGAATTCTTGGTGATCTTTATTTGCAGGGCCTTTGATGCTTCTTCCTGTACAGTTTTGATAACTAGAAAATATAAAATACTTCACTGGCTTTCCTCTTTATTTTCATCTCAAACTCCTTAGAAGAAGTGAAGCAGCTCCCTAATTTGGAGTATCAGTCTTGCACACTTTTACAGAAAACAAATAGAGGAGATGGCAGAACTCCTGGAAATATCTCAGAACCTTTTTTTTTTAAAATGAAAAGGATAATGTGTTTTTAATCTTGGTTTTCTTGCACTCGTCTACTTTTCTGATTTTTTTTTTAATATTTTCCTAAAGCTATGTATGTGGGTGGTGTTGAATTTTTCAGATGCTAAAAGATTACTACATTAGAGGCATCGTCAAATACATATCTAATTACACCCGTAATTTTGTTACTATTAAAAGAAAAATGACAGTTTTGAAAGGTTGAGAGTGTTGGAAGGAAGCAGTTTGGCTAGCAAGTAGCATAGTATTTCTTTGCTTGTGTTTATCAACACAACTAGAAAGTCTCAGCTGATGAGACGCTGAGGCTTTGTGGGCTTCTTGTGATGTGTTTACTGGCACACGAATCATCAAGCATGAGAGAGAGCTGGTGACTATTGATAGTCTTGGTAATCTAACCATAGGAAGTGGTGTTCTCACAAAAATGTTTGAAAAGATTTAATTTTAGAAAATCATTTAGGAAAATTATTTTGTTAACTTTTGTTAAATTCTATAGATATGCTTAAAAAAAAATTCTACAGGATGTAAATCCCAGCTTTTCTGACTACAAAATGTTAATAAAAATTCCCTAATGCTGCAGCAAAGAGGAAAAAATAATGTGTAGCAGTCATCTGTAGCTAAGGAATTCTTTCTGCTTTTCTTTGTCTCTGGTGGCTGAATACACTGCCTTCAGTGTCTGGGGTAGAGCTTAGGGGGTGCCAGGAGTAAAAGTAGAACTGGAACCGGTGTTAGGTGTGTTTGCCAAGGAAGTGCCTAGCTTCTGAAAGGCTGGTGCTTTGGCTGTCTGTCCAGATGGTGGAGTTCAGCAACTTCTTGTGATACGACTCTAATTCTAGTGCCTTGTGTTTTTATTCGAAGTACGAAGCCATCTGAGTTTCCAAGCTCTCCCCTCTCCTCATCCAGTTACCAAAAATACCTTGTTTACACAAAAGCATAATTGATTTTTGGGGAGCAAACACTAAATCTTTCATCCTTGCAATCATGTATTTTGAAAGTGTTAAGTTCCTGGAGGAAAAAAATGTGCCTCTGCAGCTGTGGCACCTCCCACTGTTTGGACAGGGTGCATTGGTTCTGCAAGCAGATCACGGCCGTTGAGAAAAGCAGCACACAACAGGTCCGTCGGCTGCTCCATCGCTGCCAAACCGCAGCTAGGTCATCGAGCAGCAGTGCTGTGTGCCTGCTCCTGCATCCTGCTGCCTTTAAGAGTGACCCTAGCATGCAGGTTGTCTGCCCTACCCTGAGTCGCATCACAGCTCTTAACGTTTTTAGGGATCAGCTTGATGTGTGAAACCCCTGTTGGTGCTCCTCCTGGTCAGAATAGCTGCATAGTGTTTACTGTAGATTGAATAATTTCTTCTCATAAAAATCTCTCCCATCTAATCTCCTGTGAGGAAAAGTGTAACTTCTCTCTTTCTGAAAGTTGTGGAGTGCTCTGCACCTTCCTGCCCTGGGGAGAAAAAGAAACACTGAACTGTTCTGTACCCTTCTTTCTTTGATACGCTATTATCGCACCCTCTTAATCTGCTTTAGAAGGCTTTCAGTGTCTCAGTATGTTTAAATTTTTAATGGTGTTCCATCTGTTCTCAAACCACCTGCCAGGACTGCACTGCTAGGAACTAATTTACATAAAGGTGGGATATCGACACCATTTTTCTACTCTTGATCCTAATTTCTTGTAAGGGTGAACTTAAAGATCCCAGTCTTACTGTTGTTAAAGTGTGTTACAAAAAGTAAGTTCTGTTAAAGCTTCCCGGAGATTTTTAAAAAACCAAAATGGAAACAAAAGCTGTATCAGTGGCAGCTTCCTAAGGAGGTGGCAAGACTCAGCAACTTCAGAGTTTAGACAGTCTAGGGCTTGCCTTACACAGTAACTAGAAGTTAGCAAAATCTTGCTGAACCTCTCATCATGCTGTGGAAAAGCTTTAGGCAGACCTGAAAGGCTCACTGAAGCAAGTGTTAGGACCTCTAGAAAATGTCCTTCAGCTTTAACTTTGGATGTTATTTGAATCAAGTGCAAAATAGCTTTGAAGCCAGCCTTTTTTCCAACAAGTTATCATGTTCCTGGCAGTCTTCCTTGACCTAAACCTGAAAGGGCAGACAACGTATCGCCTCAAAGGGAGGGAGAACTGTTACCTGCACAAACCACAAGGCCTTGGATATATTTTCTTGGGAGGTGAGTGGGGTTGGAGTGGATGCTCATGGCCCTGAGTATTCCTGCAAAATGGGATGTCATAATTTTTAGAATGAATATGGCTGTGAGTTTGGGTTCAGCTAGGGTGTTGCCTGTAATGACCGATGTGAAATGGCATAATAAAACCAACCAAGCAGAGCCCATGCATCTACGTGAGCATGGCTTCCTCTGGCATAATGAGCATTTACGCTTCTTTGAGGAGTCTCTTGTTACTGCTATTTGCAGAGTTTGGACTACAATTTATTTCAGTTCTACAATTTATTTCAGTTCTACTTTCACCTCTATTTCATGGTCTCTCCTGTGTATTTGAGTGAATGGTGTGCTGAGCTGTGCATAGCTTACCTTTAGCTCTTGGTTACTAGCACTGAGTACTTAGAGGTTTCCTGGAGGACTCCTGACCAGGAGGACTGTGCAGTGCTATGTTCTGGACAGGTCTTGCTTCCCAGCACACACTGATGACATTAAATTTAGATGTTCCTGCATTTAAAGCCATGAGTCATTCAGAGGTGTAGGGTGGGTCATTCAGACTGCCTGAGGGAGGAGAGTTTTGTGTAAATACAGAGGATTGAACCTCTTTCTAATGCTGTAGGTGCCAAGCTAAAGGCTCAAGCTCTGTCTCTGGGGCAAACTGCTGGTGCAAAAGGAGCGTGGGCCCAAAGTTGGTAGAAGCTCTGCCCCAATGCAGGTGGTGTATCAAGGGGAGAGGGAACAGCTGAACTTTTCCATCACACTACTGCTCTCTGATGACAGATTGTCTGGCCCTGAGCAGGAGCTGGGCCTGGAATGGCTCCAGAGTTAGGAAACCCTAAAGGGGCAATCTCCAGACATGTTTTTTCCAGTGCGTTGATTTGTGCTCTCTGGAGCTGTGGCTGATTTCCCAGTGCAATGGTGCTGAAAGAGGAATCTCTAACATGTCCCTCACCACCGCCTTTGTGTCAGTGACTGCTTGTCTGGAACACAGATATTCACCACCAGGCAGCCAAATCAACTCTCAGCCAAGATCCAAAGTGTGCCTGCAGCATCCATGTCACCCTACACAAGCCATTCCTGTTGGTTTCAGCTGGCTGTGCCTGCAGGGTCCTGAGTGCTCAGCGCCTTGAGGGATAGGGAATATAAACTGGGTTTTATTCACCAGAAATAAAGTGGCAGGGACCTAGAAACTCACAGGACTCCTATTTGGGGCTGTGAGGAAGGCTCTTGGCTGAAGAGGTGTGCTGGTGTTGGGGCTTGCCACACAGCGGCCTAATGGGCAACAAAGAGTTTACTTAAAAACTGGTATGCCCCTTCCATAATTAGAACCAACTTAACATTGAACTTGTGACTTTTGATATTAATTAATGTACTCAAACAGCAATCTGTGTTGTAGATACTATTCTGAGCAAATGCCTAGTGAGCTGGCCTGTGTTACCATGCTGCAGTCAATTTAAACGTCAGCTGCAGCCTTTCCCTCTTGGGCCAGTTCTTCCTTAACCTGAACTTCCTGGGGAAATGTGCTCTGAACCATGTTCTGTGTGCTGATTCCCTGCCCAGTCAGTGCAAGCCGTGTTTGTGTGTGCAATCCTGACCTGAATAATAGCTTACTGTTTAGCTGGGATAGTTTAAGACTTTTGTGCCTACCAGGTGATCCTATGTGCCAGTCCTGTATTGTGCCATAATTATTTTTGTAAGAATTTTTGCTTACAGGGTATCAAACATAAATTCACAAGCCAGAGAAAGCACAGAAGAAAGTCAAAGCAAACAAGGGAACAGGGTAAAATTCTCAGAAGAGGGAAGGAAAAATGATGACTCTGGATGATGCAACCTCCCTATAATCGTGACTCAAGTCCCTGCTCTGCTGGCTTAATCCTCCAGTGCAATTTAGACAGCCTGGCAACTCTGTAATAAGAGTGTAATTTACAATCCTCTGCCTAGTCTGAGCATTTCTCATTCCTTGAGTGAGGATTTAGCTCTCTAATCGGAGTCCACGTCTTCTAAGGAAATTTTACAGGTGTGATCCACCACCCTACAGAAAACACAGAGTTTTGCCTAGGCTCTATGGGAGTCTGATCTTCTGATCTCACTCATCCTTTACTAGAGCAGGAGCATTGGTATATTAGTACTGGCAGAACTAATGTTTTGCAATGATCTCTTTTACACTTCAGAGAGTTTATTTTTTTAGTCTCTGTGCTGAGAGATATAGTTTTCCCTGGTGAGTTTTCTTTACATTGAATGGCCACAATGCTGTTACCATTTCCAGGAGGAGGAAAAAGAACTTCATAGTCTCCCTTCTTCATGAAAGCAGGAGTTTTGTGACTTCAGGGAAATTCAGGCTGTTTAATCATGACTTGTAATGGTCTTACTTGGAATTCTGCAAGCAAGGCTTGAGATCTGAGCTTGTATTTGCTGCTGAAGAGGAAAGATTCTGCTGCAGCTTCTCATCACCAGATGCAAGATAAATCTCCAAGTAGAGACGTGGGTTTTGGAAGATGTGTCGTGATTTTATTCCGTTCCACTGTATTTTATGGTTTGAGCTGTAATATACAATAGTTAAAACCATCCAGCTGTTGGTTTTCAAGTAAGATATGCTGGAAAACTTTGTTCTGTGGGATGCTGGAAGTGGGAGGAAGAAATCCTGCTTACTGAAGAACAGCATAGAAGCACCTTAAGGGGAAGAGCTTCAGGCTATCTGCTGTGGGTTTGGTGGGGTACAGATAGATAGGTATGGTGAGTTTTGTTGTCAGGCTTTTCGTGCTCACTCTCTGTGATGTGGGAAGCAGGACAGAGAATGAGGAGAAGGGTTCTGGCTTCCATGACTGAAGTAACATCTAAGCATATTTGAGTGATTTGGAACATCATCCTGTAATTGGAGTCCTGATTAATTTTGCCACCAGACTCCTATAGCTGGCCAATGAAGATGATTACCCTGTAATTAGGCTGTGTGCCTTCTCCTTCTGAACATATTAGAAATATGATGGATGGGACCTTTGGTCATGTTCCTTCCTGCAATGAGAGTAAAAATCTCTGCTCTTGCAGTTTTGTGCCTCTGACCATCAAGTTGGTGAGACGTGTCTGGAGTTAGGGTGCTCTCCGAGGGCTTGATTTCTTGTCCAGGGAAAAAGCTTTTACTTCAGAAGATCATCTTTGTCCCTCTGTCCTACCTTAAAGTTTGTTTCAGCTTTTTTTACCTCAACCAAGATTTTAAATGAATGCCCTGAGATTTATGAGACAGACCTTTTGCCACTTGGCAGCGCTGTAACCAGGGTATCTCTTATTCCACCTTAGCTTCCTGCTTCCTTAGAATGCCATCTGGTCTTATTTTAGTAAATAGTCTCCTCTTTAAAAAATGTCCCTGAGGATATGACATCTTTTCAGTGGTGCCCTGCGATGGGACAAAGGGCAACGGTCACAAACTGGAACATGGGAAGTTCCACCTGAACTTTAGGAAAAAATTGAGGGTGACAGAGTAGTGGAACAGGTTGCTCAGAGAGGCTTTGGAGTCTCAGTCTCTGGAGATGTTCAAAACCCACCTAGCTGTGACCCTATGCAACCTGCTCTAGGTGATCCTGCTTTACAGGGGTATTGGACTGGATGATCTCCAGAGGTCCCTTCCACCCCCCATTATGTGCCCCTGAAAAGGGGATGAGTGGCTTCACACTCAGTTGTATAAGCCTTCTATTCCAGAGTCATCAAGTTGTGGAGATTTCTTGGAGAACATCCTAAGGGGCAGAGAAAGCAAAGGAATATAATGTTTTCCTCTTTCTCCCTGATGTAATGCCATCAGTCTGGTGTGCTTCAGGGGGTTGTGCTGAAAACCAAAGCCTTTATTTGTGAGCAAGGAGATGCTGCAGGATAAGGTGATGGTGTCTGACCAGAAAAGTGTGGTTAAGCCTTGCTGATTGCTCTACTGCTCTAAGCACAACTTTCTTGTAAAATAACAAACTTGGAGCCTGTCCTTTTGTTCTGTGCTTTGCTGTTCACTTCTGTGATTCTGAATTCCCCTGAACACGGGGGTAGCAATTGTCCTGTTCCTCTGAAGCAGGCACTTTAGAAAAGTAAGCCGTCTAACACTTTGTAAAAGGCGGATGAAATTTATTATTCGCTTCATCTCACTAATGAATTATACATCTACTGAAGTCCGTTCTCAGTTGCAAGAAGGAAGGTGCAGAAGGAGGGGGCCAGCACCCGTATGGCAAGGGCGGTGGGTTGCTCCCAGCTGAGCCAGGGAGAGGGCTGAGCAGAGTCGCCTCCTGACCCGTAGCTCACCGTCGCTGCCTGGCCCGGCACCGAGCGGACAGACGGACAGGCAGTGTTCCTCGACAGACCCCCACGCATCCGCTGCCACGCACCCTGCGGATCGCCCCGCCGGGCGGGACGGAAGGAGCTGCCCAGCCTAGCCCAGCCCCTCCTCGGTGGCTGTAGGGAAGGAGGAGAGGAAAAGCATACAAAG
>VZTU01004777.1:323838-391882 GCA_013400835.1 Zapornia atra | reverse complement strand
GGGGGGTCCAGCCACCGGCCGCGGGGCCGCCCCACTACCGCCTGGCGTTCCTGCGGCCCGGGCAGCGGTGAGGCTGCCGCTGGGGCCCCCGGGGCGAGAGGCGCGATGAGTCACGGGTGGGGAGGAGCTGCGGTAACGGCGGCGGTTTGAGGACAGCCGGGGGGAGCTGCGGGGCCGGGGCCCCACTAGGTTTCTGTCCTCACAGCCTCAGAAGTCGTGTCTCAGGTGTTGCGTTGCTTTTTCCGACTCCGAGGTGGCCGGAGAGTAGGTAGCGGGCGGCGCAGGCTGCTGTTGTAAAATGCGAGAGGTAACAAGGGAAGTTTTCCTTACGTGCTCTCCTGGAACTGCCTCGTACGTATAGAGATAGCAAAGTCCATTTATCAGCCTCCGAGCTTCACTTGGCTTTAAGGAGTCCCAGGGATCCTGTAAGTAGGGAGGATGAAGGAAAACAGGACAGCGACTTTAAGGATCTGCTGTGACATAGGACAGCGGGGCTGTAGCAAGGGACTGTCTGCAGGGAGAGGAGACAGTGTAATCCTTGGTCACGGTTTTTAAGAGGACGGGCTATGTATGCTTGCACGTGTTGCTGAGAAGAAGCACAAGAGAACCTGTCCCTGCGGCTGGACCCTGTCTGTGGCAAGGGTGTCCCTGGGGCACATGGTGACATCCAGAGCTCTGCGGTGCGTCAGTGAGCAGCTTCCGCAGCTGCGGTCCCAAAACCTGCCGTGGCCGTTGGAGTCGCGGGGTTGTGCAGGGTGAACCCGGTACTTCTCGGTGGGGATTGTCGTGCAAACTGTTCAACGAGCCTTTTACAATTGATTTCCCCCACCTGTTAATGTGAACGGCCCTCCTGTGCTTTGCGTACGAGGGCGTTTAAGAAAGAAATTCAAGATAAATACTGATTTAGCCTCCTTAATCTCGTAAAGTTCAAATGCCCAAACGCAGTGTGCTGAGACCATCTTGCACCTCACCGTGAGCATTTAGGCTGCTGTTATTCAGCACACGCTGGTATTACACACTCAGTTTCTCACCTCTTGACTTCTCCCCGGGTACTGCTGTGAAGACAAGCTTCATGCTTTTCTAAGGCTCTAAAATGAGACCAACGGCTGATAAAGCTTTAAGAAGAGAAGAGGAGGAGGAAAAGCTCTTGCTTTGGCAGTGCTGCCATTAGAAAACCTATCGGCCCTGCAATTTTGTGGGATGGAGCAGAGCAGTGGTGTGACTGGGGAATTAAATTGTTGCACCAGATAGGTTAAGGAGAGGGACCTTGTAATGTTGAAAATTCTAATTGGGAAAAGTGTTTAATGCAAAATTTTGTTATTTAAGTGGAAATTTTTGGAATGCATTAATATAAAATGCTTTTTTATAGAAGCATTCCATAGTTCTAGTTTTTCTACAGTTTCTAGTGTGACAGATAATGAAACATACTGATTTCTCCCTTCCTGTTTTCATCTTTGAATGCCTTTCAATTTTCTGCCTGTGTGTCTGCAGAACAGTTCAGGTAGTTAAGGTATTTGTTCTCGTAAACTTTAAACGAATGGCCTGTAGCTCTAATTTCAAGCTAGTGAAAATAAAGTCCCAATTGTTCTTGCAGTTGTTTAGCTCTTTAGATTTCAATCTAATGCAGAACGTCAGGCTATGTACATCTTGTCCAGTGCAAACGCTGTTGTAGTTATTTACTTTGTCTTCAGCAATATTTTTTTGTTTAGCTTTTGTTGCTGTTACTGTTATTGTTGCTCTTGTGTGTTGCTAATTCTGCTGCTTGCCCTGTGGGTGAAAGAGTATTTTGCCTCTAGCTCTGGAAGGAAGGGTTGGAAGTGCCTGTGCAGGGCTGAGGAGAGCAGGGCTCGGTAGCTTGTTGCCTGTGTGCTTGGTGCAGCTGGGTGCTGTCACGGTCCATGTTCCCCAGCTTCTTTCATGCTGTGTTCAGTGATGGGAATTGGTTTGCCCAGATGCCTTTTGGGGCATTGACTGTAGGTCTCCATTTGGAAAGCAGGAGGTGATATTTCAATGGCCACGCAGGTTTGTAGTACGTATCCTTATCACATCCTGCCAGATACTCAAGTATGGATGGGGAGAGTAACTATGTGTGCATATGAGGTGGATTTCTGTGCTGTATTTTAGACTAATAAATATATTGCTGTGTGAACAAACCAACCACTTTGCAAAGGTTAATTTGCTGTAATTTCTCTGCAAAAACAGACTGCTTACCTAAAGAGCTTTATCCTTCATTATTTGCTTCTCAGCTCCACTTTTAGACAAAATGACAGCTCTTTAATAGCTGTGCATAGGTGCCTTGCCTTTAGAAAGACGCTTATACAAATTCCTCTCAATTTTGTAAAGTTGAGCTTTCTGTTATGTGAGGCTTTTTTATTTTTTTACAGTGGCTAGTGCTTAGGCAGATGCTTAGATTTTCAAACCAAGTGAAACATGTTGTATTGTGTTCTCGGGACACAACATTCTTACTGCCCATAAGTTTGTTCCCCAAAGGGTGCAGTTCATTTTACTAGAGCTCTGGATTTGTAATGCTGCAGTTATTTTGCATGTGACGAAACGTAAAGGTTGCCAGCACTTTCGCTTCCTCTTCCCTTGCACATTTTAACTCCTGCAGCTGTTACTGAGCGAAACACTCTGCCTGCACTGCGCTCGGGCAGGAAAAGCTTCCCTCCCCGTATCGCAATGGAGAACAGATGTGTTAACGCAGAGTCAAAGCTGAAAATTGCTGGGTTGGGTGTTGGTTTTTCTTAACATTCATAAACCTTTTCAGTCAGAAAACATTAAAGGGGCTGAATTAATTTACTTTTTTTAGGCCATCCTAGTTAGTTTCTCTGTTAGCTGAATCTGACTGATCCCAAGCTGTGTTGCTTTTTATGGCCGTTCATGTACGTGAGATTCCCGGTTTAGTCCATGCTGTGGAGATCTGCACCAGCATGCCTACAGCACTGGGGATGGGTGGCAACTGTGGAAAAAATGAAGCCTGGGGTTTTTTCTTAGCTTAAAATCAGGTTTCTTTGCAGCTATGTAGCCCTGTCCTTGCTAAAACTATCTGTCCTATGCAAAGATGCTGGTGTGGTGACATTGTCTCCTGCAAGAGACAAAGCTTGCTTTGAACGAGTGTGAGTGGGGGAACTAAAATGGGAAAACTTAAATAAATTCATATTTTGAAAAAAAAAATATCATTAATTCAGAATGCATTCAAATTTTGTGTGCAGAGCGCTCTCAAAATTGTAGCTCTCAAAACTGTGCCTCTGGAATACATTGGCAAAGGGAAAGATTGTGTGTAAGCTGGCAAGATCAAACTGCAAAGACTTCTGTGAAAAACATTACAGATTTGTTTTCTTCCTTGATGAGGAGATCACATATTCTTGTTGCTGAGGGGAATTTTCTTCCTAGTTACAGACTGCAGCCAGCAGGAGAGTCATTGGTTTTGTTTATCTGCAGAAAGCAGAGTAGAGAAGGGTTTATTTTTGGTTGGTGGTTTTTTTTTTTCAGTTCCCAGTGTCATCCATATCTGTCAAAATGTTTCTTTTAATGCTTTCAGCTGATAAGTTGTTGACTACCCAGTTCCTCAGACTGGCTTGAACTTTTTTCCTGTTCTTTCTGTTTGGTTTTTTTTTTAATATTTATTCTTCTTACTCCCAAATTGCCATAATGCTCCCAGCATCATACCTATCCACTTTGTCCTCTAGTTTTAAATAGTCTTACAATTGAGGATCTAAATGTGTCCAGATAGCTCCAGGATAATGTTTTTTTATTTGGATTTTTAATTTTGCCCCTTTCTCCTTTGCACATACTCTGCTGTTGGGATTTCTAAAGTACACTGTCCCAGCAGCAACCCTGGGACATCCCAGGCAGCTACAGGGAACTGAATTATCACTGAGTATCTTGTGCAGGGCAGTGTTTCACCTAGATGAGGTTTAAGTTCCTGCTTTGTGTTTTCAGCCTACTCAGGCTCTTTGGAAATTGCAGTCCAACTGGAGGCAAGAACTGGGAGTAATCTGTGGCCGCTGGGCCTGTTTTCCCGTCTTTCCTTCCCTTTGAAAACCTTGCACAATGAGTGAGCTTGTTGATCCAAATCTTGTTTTCTAAACAGAAACCTTGTGCTTACACTGGTATGTATCAACAAAAACATGCAACCCACTTAATTTGTTTATGGAAGTACTCTTCACTCTTACAAATACTAGTTTATGAAAGCCCTAAAAAGGCTGTTGAGAAAATACCTGGCACTTGCTGTAGGAAATGTGCCGGTCTCAGCAAGTTCCTGTATTTGCCTTCGACACTGTGCCTGCGCCTGAAGAACCGGGCGGTGTTGGGAACGGCTGCTAGCCATTTGCTGTTGTCGCTTCTCCCTTGGGAGATGGCCACACTTCATCAGAGAAATACACTCTTGGGGAGAGATAGGTTATATAGCACAGAAGTTCACAATCCTTTGTACTTGTACAAGTGGTCTGTTGTACCGCTCTTCTGCATCTCTCCTCTCCAGTACGGTGGGCTGTGAGATATTCTTGTATGTGCATATATAATTACCTGCAAAACACTAATTTCCTTTGGGAGTTCAGGAAACTTCTAATAACCAGCTTCACTCAGTGTTTGAAATTGGAATCAACGGTGGCACTTCCCCAAATTGTTGGTGTCTTTTTTTTTTTTCCAACAGGGCAGATGAGAGAAGAGATGAATTGGGATGTGTAGATCAAATCAGCTCTCCTTTTGTAGAATATTGGATTGATTTTTTTTTTTGCTTATCTTGAATGCGTGTCAGTAGGTGTGTGTCTGACATTTGTTTGAATATGGTCATTTCCTAAGAAAGGAAATGAAAAACAGCTCCTACAAGATTGGAAAGAACATAGTCGTGATCTTCAGGATCACAGGCTTAAAGAAGTTGGAGCTTTGGTGTGGTAAGTAGAGGCCCTTTGGTACTGCAGAAAATGTAAAAGCAACTGAAATTCTGGCCTAACATGACTGTGCATGTACTACTATGCCATGTGTAATATTTTAGCAAACTTCCGGAAGAGCTTCCTCTTATGCATCACAGGAGTAACAGGCTCTGCTTTCTGAAGGTTGGGAAGTAAATTACTCCAAATTACTGCAGAAGGCTTATGTAAGGGAAAATAAAAATGTATGTCACTTCCTGTTGATAACCATAGCAACATTGTTTATTCATTTCATATATGTTTTTAATTTAGAATGGGGATAGGAATAGTCATACCATGAAGTGCTAAATTAATAGATGATGCAAAATGATGCTGTGATTTCATTTGAAGGAGAGTCTGTGGTTATCTAAACAATGCTGTAAGGGATTTTTATTTTTTGTTGTTGCTCATGGGGTGAGGACCTCTAAGTCTGGCACTGTTTTCTGGCACTCTGGGCAAAGCCCTTACTCTCAGTTTTTGTGTACCTGTAAAGAGACTGATGTACCTCTAGAGGATGTCTGAGTTAAATTGCTTTGCCTTTGGTGCTCTGAATGTTTACCAAATCACCAGAGTGCTGAGTATTTTTGCTGTTAACAAACCTAGTGCGTTTTTAAAGACTATGAGTCTCTTCTGATGATGTGGGGGTTTGTTGGGTTTTTTTCTTTTTACATGTTTATGTTTTAAAGCCGTGTTTTAAAGCTTAGAGGGCAAAAATGTAGACCCTATCCCAGACCTTACAATATTACAATTTCTGAAGGGGTGGGAGAGGAAGGAAGGGGAAATACAGATTTCCTTGTTTGGTTGGTTTTTGTTTCTTGGGCTTTCTTCACCTTCTCAAGTCCTCCTTACTCAGAAAGATTTCTGACACCGGAGAGGCAACAAGCAGCGCATTTGTTCTCAAACGTGTGGTTAAAACATTAAAATCTTGATTTCCTACTTTTCTTTGAGAGGAAATGAGCTGAAGGAAAACAAATGGAGTAGCTGAGCATGAGCGGGGCATGCTTTCTCTAGGACCATCTTCACCCTTGATGCATACTTGCAAGCCAGCAGCAAAAAGGAATTTATCTTTGGGTTGCTTATTGGTGGGGAAAGGGCATTCCTGCAGCTGGATGAGAAGGCAGTAAGCTCTTGTGAGCTTGGAGGTGTTCCACAGTCACTTCTGGGCCTTGTTAGGATATGATGTTAATTTCATTCCAGGTTTCTCTTCTCTTTTGCTCTTTTCCAGAAAGATGAAAGGGAGAGAGGAGTTCTCTGTGTTGTTGCCTTGTCCTCTGGTTTGCTGTCAAGATATTGAGCAATAACTTGGTGATCAGGTTACTTGGGGAAGAGGTGACTTTTTATAAGATCACTTCTGCCAGTCATGACTTCTCGCTGTCGTTTCTGGTATCCTAAGCTAATCTGAGGAGCCCAATGAACAATGAAATTAAGCTGTTTGTTCTGTGAACTTGTGTAGGGAGGCCAGGAGGACATTTTTCAGGCCTGCAAGTTATTAGCTGTGACCTTTTCCATCCTCAGCTGACCCTTGAGTCCTGGATCATTTTGAAATTGCATCCATTGCAGGTATTCTTACATGCTGTCCCCACTATACTTTGGGCTTCCCAGGCAGATTGTTCTCTAATTCCTGTGATATGTGGAGAGTGGCTTGGTCTATAATAAACTGCTGCTGCACAACCCTTTGCAACTGATCCAACGTATGAGGAATATGGGGTGCGATCATGGTGTGGATAGATAGCTTACGGGGAATGCCTGACCCAACATGCTTGATCCCCAAGTACAGATATAGATTCTGAAGGTCAGGTCCATCACTAGTAAAATAAATCCCTCGTGTTAGAATGACTGTATTTACCCTAACACAACAGCTGAAGATAGAAGTTAAAACGGATAACAGATAGAAGTTAAAAATGAACACTGATCAACCCGCTACTCTCTCTGTGGTAGAATCAGATGTCAGCAGTTGCTACTGGATGAACAAATAAAACAAGCTTTGTACTTGTCTGGTGATGACTGGCAAGCGTAACCTCCCCTTACCGGTGTAGAAACATTCAGTACTCAGGCTGAAATGGAATAAGGGTGCTTACTGTAAAAATGGGAGATTTATACCTTTTAAAAGCTGCATTTATCATGATGAGCACAGGCAGTGCATCTTCAAAAGGAGAAAAAAATGAGCACATTACGCACAGGCAAGATACAATTTACCTTTTTTTTTCAGATAAACAGTTTTGAAGCAATTATCTCACATTCTCTGTCTGGTCATTTTAGATCAAAATTACTTCAGTCTTCACATTCAAATCAGATGGAGAGAAAAAAATTGCCTTAAGAAATGTTTTGTTTACCTGCAAAGCAGGCAGTGATTTCAGCTTCCTAGTACTCCCCAATTAGTACTTGGAAATACAGTAAGAGATCACAAAGTTGATTGAGAGATCACAAAAGCATCTTTAAATGTCTTTTATGTTTGCCAGAGTGGAGGAGAAATCATATTTCTCTTCAGCCTGGCAAATCAAATCATGAGGACATCACTTTGGTCAGAGTGCTGTGGGGACAACAGCGTGCTCCACGTACTGCACAGTCACCTGTTTTACTATTCACAGAAGAATGTTCCTATGGTTTTGCTTGAGGTTTCTTTTCTTTGAGGACCTGACCTGACCTGACCTGACCTCCTCTGTACCTTCTCATGCAAACTATTCACTATTTGATAGTACTTTTTGAACCAGCCTCTCTCTGACAGCACAGCTGTGAATGTATTCTGTGGTGCTCTCTGTGGAAGGAGACTTTTTTTCATAAAACATACCCTTCACCTTTAAAATCATAGAATGGTTTTGGTTGGAAAAGATCTTAAAGATCAAGTCCAACCATCTATCCAGGCCTACTAGGTTCAACACTATCTGGTCTTCTATTAAACACCTACAGGGGTGGTGACTCCACCTCCCTAGGCAGCCTGTTCCAGTATCTAACAACCCTTTCAGTAAAGAAATTTTTCCTAAAATCCAACTGAAGTGTTTGTTCAAAATAGAAGTACAAAGGTGCCAGTTCCCTGGGTTGCAGCTGCATCTGCACTCCCAAGGACCTCTGTGGCTCAGCTGCTGCTGCTCCAGCCTCTCCAGGCTGGAGCCCCTCATGTGAAATACGGTCACCGCAGGATTCCTGGTCTAAGGAGCAGCCCTAGCACAGGCAGGGCTTTGCAGTTGGGCATCCTGAGGGGTGTGGTGGGAGGGTCAGTGCAGCAGTGAGCTCGTCACCAGCCTGAGTTAGATGGAGGCTGGGTGCTGGGGGGGGGTGGTTCAGCTGGGAGGAGGGCAGAGATTTTGGCTAGTCGGGGGTATGCAGCTGAATAAGTGTGTTGGCAAGTAATCACATTTTAAGTTAATTGCAATAAATTAAGATGGATTAAACTATCTAAAAGCATTTGAGAAGATGGCAAACCTACTGTATAACCACAAGGTAGTTCAACTTCCTTTTCTGCAGATGCTCTGTCTTTGCCCTGCCCTAGACAAGGAAAAAAGCAGAGAAGGGTTGCAAACTGTAAAATGAAAACAATTAAAAAATATAAGCCCAGTGGCAGAAATAGACCTGTAATAAAATATGGGCTATATGAGAAGTTGAAGTTAATGGTCTTGCTGTCTTGAAAGCTGTACCCAAAGCTAGTAAGCCTGATCCAGCTGAGCGTTGGAAGTCAAGGATCTTCATCAGTGGCTCAGGTAAATACTTGATGCTGTTAACATAAAATAATTGAAGCTTAAAGATAGTCATCTTTCTCAACAATATCATAACAAGAGCTGCGCATCTGATTTATTCAACTTGCATGTTTTAAGTAGAACGGATGCCTGTGAAATGGCAAGGTTAGGAGTTTAACTTGGCTTCTTAGTGGGTCAGCTTTAATTTACCAGCAGCCTTCTCCCCTGCCTCCCTGCCCACCCCCAGCATTTGAGAATTTTAAATTCCAGATGAAACTACCAGGAAGTTGTTAACAACTCATCAGCTTCTTGAAAGGCAGTAATATTTTTTTTAAGTTGACTCTGAGCTCATGAATTGACAGGACCAAGGCAGATGAATCCCCAGCTCTCTACGTAAGACTGGGTTTTTAGAGCACTACTCATGCTAGTATTCTTAACTAAAGGCAGGAAGTCTCTTAAACTTGGAGGGGGGGCGGGTGCGGGTGGAGACACAGCAATTCGTGATCTTGAGTGAGGGTGAGTGTGTCTGTTCTGCCTTCCTCTGTTTTGATTTGACTGCTGCATGGCCGCAGATCTATGTTTAAACAGGAAAACTGTGTCTGTGTTACGCAGGACTTTGCTTTTAGTTTACATGTTCCCTTTTAATTTGACATGTTGCTGGTGATTTCCTGGTTTCTTATTCACCTTTCCAAAGGCTGCTTTTAAATGAGTCCTGAACTATTCGGGCATCACGTTCTTTGTGTTTGTGGCACACCTTTTGGCACTTTACTCATTGATGTGGAATAGTTTTTGAAGCCATAGTGTGTTCCCTGTAATATCTCAAAGCATAAGCCTTGCTGAAGGTATAAAACAAGGAGACTGTGAAGTTCAGAATGGGGAGATTGCTGGGAGGTTTTTTTCCCTCAGTTGCAATTAATTTAAATCAAAAAAATCTTGAGACAGGATTCCTGATAGAATGTATTCCCGGGCATTGCTACCAGGGCAGCATCTTCTATCTTGCTGTCGGTTCTGACTGGTGCAGTTTCTCAGCTAGCTGCAGTCAAAAGCAGTGTCTTGTCAGGCAGGTAATGCTATCTTTTGCAGATCTGGAGCTAGCCCCAATTCAATGTGCAGGCACAGAAATTTCTGCACCAAGTCTTCTGTCACTTCTTTCTCATTTTCATTTGTGGGTTGTGAGAGCGTTCTCCAGTATGATTTATGGCAGTAATTTTAAATAACATTATCTGAAGCCATAAAGTTTGATGTGCTACAGGATATGAAACTGCAGTTCATGTTTAGGTCCGTGAGCTTTAGTCAGAAGCCAAAGGTATGTATTCAGGTTTTGTAGCCTTTCTGATGTAATAAAATCAGGCGTGCTTGGAAGGTTGCAGTTGGAAGTTTCAGGCTTGGTCTTGCAATGCTCTAGCTGTAAGCGCACTGGAAGTGTCACTGACCTGGAGTAATTTAAAGAGCCATCAAATGGGCTGAATTCTAGCTGTTAAACCTCACATGCTCCTTGGGGTACCAGCACCAAGCCGTTCATGGCAGTGGAAGTGTAAAATGGGTATATTTTGCTATAGATGAGAGCCTGGTAGGACTTTTAGTCAGGGCAAACCATCGTAGTGGTGCAGTTCTTCAGCATTTCATAATGCTGCACATACATACTGTAGCTTGTTTCCTTGGGAGTTGGTTACCATTCCTTCTGCGGTGGCCTTGTTACCTTTCAAGGGAACAGGGCTGTAACTTTCTTCAGGGGTTCCCCTGAGCCAGCAGATGAAAGCTCTACTCTCACTGGCATTCAAATATAAATACAGTTTTGGGCTGTTGGGAAATAAGATCTTATAATTGTGCCCTTTACCGCTAACGAAAGCACATCTTATCTTACTTGGCATTATCAGTAGTTAATAGTTTTTTTGACATATTAGAAAAGCTTTTGTGCAAGTTATGAATATTCATAACTAATGCAAGAAGTAACTGCATAAAGTTACATAATAAGGTAGATGCTATCAAAAGTTATTAACAGGCTTAAACCAAAATGCTGATGTCAATGAATCATACGCTGCTAATAATTTTGGATGTCATATAATGTTTAGAATTCAAACCCCCACCCTCTGTTGGCCTTTTGGGTGTTCCTACGAGTTTCTAGATTTTGGATGAGGCTCTGCAGTTGTGGCTCAACCTGTTGTGTAATCCCATGAGTGAAGGATTTGAGCTTTAAGAAAAGTACACAGCACCTCATGCCAGCAGTCAGACCAGTGAGATCCACCAGAAGCAGCCAGCAGCAGTGTGCTGCTTCACAGTTCAGTGCATGCTCCTATGGCACAGGCTCATCTTATCTGCAAGTGTGCCAGAGAAAAATAATGTATTTTCATGACACAACATCTGAAATACTCCATATGTACAACCAGTACAAAGTTCTCAGAGTGGCTATCATAAAAAAATAGTGAAGCAGCACTATTTCTAGGCCTGGAGCTGACAGGGGAACCATACCTGCTCTACTGTATTTGTATTTAGTTTGTAGTCAAACTCAGGAGGGCAGGTCAGACATTACATTTAAATGAGGTGGTTGCTGGTATCAGACAGGCTCGCTTGCTGCTCTCAGAAATTCACTGATGCATGTGTCATTTTAAAATGAAACAAACAAACCCAACCCAATTTACCGCTCTTGGCATTGCTGACACCCCAGGTAGCCCAGCCCAAAGCAGTGGGCCCTCCGTCTGTCCGTAGCTCCTGCTCCAGGCACCTTACTGCTCTTTCACTCAGGAGGTCACCGTACGGTGCAGCCTGAAGCCCTGCAGAGCGGTGCAGGTTGCGCTGCTGCAGTGCCGCTCTCGCAGACAGTGTTGGGTCGTGGTGTGGTGCTCGGTGCTGTCGGAAGACCCACCTCAGCAGGAAGCTGTAGTTGGAGGAACTTGTTTTGTTCCCAGCTTTCATGCCTCTCTATACTCTGTGCAGCCACAAAACAAGTGCAGAAAGAGGTTTCTGGGTACATTTATTAATCCATACAAATCCTTGCTCTTGGGACTGGTGCACTGAAAAAGGATATTGCAGCAAAATAGGGTGCTGTCAAAGAGACTGTGACTGTATTTTCCTTTCTTCCAAGTTGACAGGTCGAAAATGTGGTTATGAGTCTGTTGCTCAATTGTTGTTAATAAGGTGGGGGTTTTTTTCTGATTTGCTGGACTTCTAATAAGCCATCATTGAAAAAAATAAGCCACTGTTTTTGCACACCAGGAAGACTCTTCCTGACTCCTGGCAGTGTTTGTTAATAAGCTACTGCTGCTTCTCCAAACTGCAGTTTTTCTCAAGAAGATGGAAGTTTTATAACATGCAAAAGATTTACAGGAATCCTTTTACTGTGTATTTGGGGGAAGCTCAGCTCAACTCCCACAGCCTATCTTTCTCACCACAAAGCAACAGACAGTCTGCGAGCATGGTGCATCCTGTTTTCTTCATTTCGGTAGGGAGGATGGTGAGTTGATAGTCCTGGGTCTCTGCATTTCGTATTGCAGATGGTCTTGGATACAGATTGGGCTCTGTGGGCATGAATATGCTTTTCACTGTGGCTTGTTCTGAGTGGGCTGCTATATCCAGAAAACACTGTCCATATGGAGAGACGAGCTGGGATCCTGGAAGCTGCGTGTAGCTGCTCACTGTGTTGGTGTACCTGGACCAGAAACATACCGCACAATACAGAAGAGCTATCTAGTGTGTACCTTCTCACCGGGTCGGGAAGGGAGCAGTGGTGCCAGACTTTGTTTCAGGATGCAGCTTTTTGTCTGAGTGTCAAATTCATAAACACAAACAAAAAATGCTCCTTAACAAAACTAGGTTATAGGGTATGGAAGCCTGTTTCCCCTCAGTATTTCTGTCAGTGAATATCCTCTGTGTCCACCTCAGTCACTTGACAGCAAGCAGTCTTTGAATATTTTGTGTAGGTTTGTTTTTTTTTAATATCATAACTTCTCAAAAACATTAGGCACTTATTTTCTGAACAAAGTATTATAGCTCAGTATTCTTGCCTTCCATTAGGATTTGAGCCTTTCAGATGGATTTGAGTGGTTTTTCTCAAGCTTTTTCCTAGTCAAGAGTTAATACATTCTTCTATAAAAGCTGTGATTCTTTCCTGTAGGCAAGCAATTATAGAAGATCTGAAAAAAAAAGCACAAAGGTTTGGAGCATATGCATGTCTATGAGTAGCTGATAGATATGTTTTGCTGTCTGGGATTGGATTTTTTTATTTGGTTTTTTTTTTAAGTTGGTCAGTAGTATTGACGTAAGTTAAAGATTGACCTGATAGAATGTGACGGGTGTTGTTTCAGAAGGGAAGGGGTTTCACTGTTAAATTGATTTTCCAAACAAAGGAAGTCTGATTATTGCCTTGATAAGGTTTCAGGTATCTTCTGACAAACGTTTGGGGATTTTTTTGTCCCATTAAAATTATAACTGCTAGTTTTTGACTGTTCAGCCTCTCCTACACAACAAGAGTCAGTTTATCTCTTCTAGGGGGATTTAACACAACAGACCTTGAACGGGCAATTTTTTGTTAGTAGAATTTACAAACGGCTGGAATTCAGAAAGATGTACCAGTCAGAGCACTACCTGTGCTGGTGTAGCTCCATCTGCAGTAGGAATTCTGCCTTTTGAAACCTGTAACTAACAGGGATTTTCCCAGCCAAAGTCCTCGAGCTGGTGAAAGACAAGGAAGTGGTGTTAATCCTAGTTTAAGATCTTTGAAGGAAGAAGGTTCGGTGTAATTATTTACCTGTTTTGTATATACAGGGTATTTTTATACTGAGAGGCTTTGTTGGTACAGCTGTGTTACAAATCTCTTTTGTGGACACTTTGACAAACAGGAGACATAATATTTGTAACCATAGTTTTCCAGTTTAATTTACAGCTGTTACTAATCAGCTGTTTTCTGTTTACTTTGAAAGTAAATACTTAGAATAGCATTCTGTCATAATTTAAATTTATACATTTAATTTAGAGTAGGGTATTTAAAATAAGAAATATGAAATAATGTGAGGACTGATGCTCTGATAAATGTACAGGAAGTC
The DNA here is from genome assembly GCA_013400835.1 of Zapornia atra. NCBI lineage: Eukaryota > Metazoa > Chordata > Aves > Gruiformes > Rallidae > Zapornia > Zapornia atra. The sequence goes on along the minus strand of VZTU01004777.1, from coordinate 378,262 downwards.
TCAATATCTACCTGTGCAGTTGCCTCTAGATTTGCTGTTGATTGATCGTATTCTGTATTGCAGCTGATAGCTTTGATAATTAATGGGGAAGAAAAGTGGAGAGGACTTTTTTTTAAGATGCTTCAGAGACAGTAGTAGCAGTTGAAGGACTCCCATAGATATATATATCTTCTGTGTCTTAGTTGAGATGTCTCCCGATGATAGGTGTATCAATAAGCTTGCTCTAATGCTGTAGCAGAGCCAATGTGAAAAAATTTAAAATACGTGACTCCATCTTTAAGATCTTAATTATAGTGAGGCAAGAGGTAAAGCCAGTGTTGAGCCAGCTGGATACTAATCATATCTTTTTAGTGATGCTGTGAATCAAGGTGAGCGGCTTGTCAAGAATAACATGTCAAATTGTCTTTTTCTTTCCTTAAGTGGAGGTTAAGCATTCTGATAGGTACTCAGTGGAAGCCAGAGGTTCTGTTGACATTTTTTCCTAGGGAGATCTGAACATGCTGGATGCAACAGGCTCAGGATGTAAGGAAAGAGGAAAAGAAAAGGGAGAAGTGATATTTGCAACTCCAGCCTGTCCCTCTTTCAAACTTCCCAGGGAAGGAAATGCGAGGGTGCTATAGTCCTTGCAGTGTGGAGCTGTGAGCACTCACTCTGGAACACACAGTGGCCAGGACTTGTCTTGCACCCTCAGAAAGCTGCAATAAACTGGGGCTGCTCTACGCTTGCTGCTTATCCCAGTAGCTGCTGAGGCCTGGAATAGGCCAACGTTTTTTTCCATGCCTCCCCTTCACCATTCTGGGCTATACCCAGATGGAGAACAGTTGATCCATAGCTGTGAAATGCCACCCCTCTGTCTCCAAATAATTCTAGAGGCTAGGAATCATTCTGCCCCTTGGCTAACACTTGAGGAAAGGGCAAGTTTTTCTAATTTGTGAAGCTGCAGCTCATAAACCAAGAAGTGTTGAACATTCATATAATTCCTTATCTGAAGAGGTAAGAGGAGTGACTGAAGTTCATGTTGGATTAAATGTTGTTGTAATCTATTAGTAGGATCCATTCACATCCCAGAGAAGGGGTACACTTAAGTTGTTAACTATGATACGCTATCAGCTTCAGAGCATAGGGGAAGATGAAAGCATAATGCTGAAATAAAGTTTAGGAGAATCAAGCTGAAAAGTATGTTGGGGTGATTCTGGTAGTTACACATTTACCAGGAGGAGACTGCTCTGAGTCTCCTTTTTCTGCAGCCATCAGTATCATAAAGTAATAAACTTTGCATAGATCACATAGATCATAGTTCTCCAGGGAAACGGCTGCAAAGGGTCCTGCTTCCAGAGCAAGGACAATTGAAGTCCAGTTCCTTTGAAAAAAGAGACTAGAATGTGTTGAGTGTTTGTTGAGAGTCACTGGAAAGCAAAGTTTCTGTTTGATCTGTAGAGTTGGTGTAGCACCAGTGTAAGGGGATATTCTGCTTTGGAGTTCACTTCGGCACGTATCAGGGTGGGTGCTGGCTGTAATAGCCTGGCTGTTAAAGTGGACATGAATTTAGTGATTTGATAGGGTCACATTTGGCTGTTTATCAGCTCCAAGTTCTGGATCCAGTCTTACCTCTGTAATGGAAGGAGTTTTCAAGCCCACCGTCCCAATGGTAATTGGTGTTAATGTTGTATCAGTGGGTGCACTTTTGCAGGCATGGTCATGAGTTTGCCTTCACATCTCCTTTCATGCCCACCGTGGTTTCTCCCTCTGGTCTGAAATCCTTAATGTCCCTGCAGAGGTCCAGAATCTGTATTACAGGGAAGAGCAACGGCAGTATGGCAGCACCTGCTGTGTCTTACCACAGCTGCTGACATCACCCTGCAGCTACTGCTGCTGAACAGAGAGACTGTCCTTACCTGTACCTTGTCTTGCACATGCAGAATACAAGATGAAGTTCTGAAGTGGCCAGAGTATTTTTTTTCCAGGCCTTGCTGTTTCACTGGTGCTGAAAAGACAGAGCCATTTGTTGAAAGATGAATAATTATAAGTCCCTCATGTCCCAACAAAATCCAGTTGTGTAGATGTTGAGGAAGAACCTGAAAGGCATCTGAAGAGGAACCTAAAAGTGACAGGCTTGAGGGGTTCAGTATAATACTTATTTTGTAATTTTTGTTGCAATAAAGTAAGCTTGAAGTCACTTGATGCTCCATTTTACTAGGCACTATCTCAGTGCTAGATGAAAAATTGCGAGGTGAAAGGAAATGAGCAAATGTAATACCTTTGTTGTTCTCTCCCCCATCTCCTTGGGAGGAAATCCACTAAATTTTAGCACTCCTGAAAAAGAGTTTTAATAATGAGGAAACCATGTGAATATACTAGGGTGGTAGGAAAGACCAGTGTAATTTTCTGTTGCATGTGCAGGAGGAATTGTTTCAGGGGACGAGAGAATTAAGGCACTGTTATGACAGTACCTGAAATACTGTATTAGGCTTCAGTGTTCCTATTGCCATAAAGATACTGATCAATGAAGGGAACTCAAAAGCAGTGTAGATGGGTCAAAACTATAGAGATTAATTTATGAGGAAAAAATGAAGAATTAAATATGTATAACTTCCTTAGGCAGTCACTACAGGGGGTCATAAATCTAACAAGCCTGAGAGGTGCAAGCACAGAAAAAGCAAAAGTCTGTAGTCAGGGAAGAGGCTGAAATGGAAACTTCGAGTGTCCTGTGTGTGACTTTCTGAGAGTGAAATGGTCTGAGCTATTTAATACTGTACTTAGGGGGACGATGGTATTATCTGGACTGTGATGGCCATTTGTACGGTCTGAGACCATTTCTTGGTTTGAGTGGTTCCTCCTTCTTGATACTTGATCTGCTATGCCCTCAAAGTACAGGCTAGCACCCCAAAAAATCTAAGGCACTTTGATCAATAAATAGTTAAATCAACAAAAATATGCCGTTATTTAAGAAAGTAGAATTTAGATATTATAGATTTTAAATTAAAAAGTTGTAGGTGACTAGTTTACAATGTGATGTTTATCCTGGTAGGGCTTTTTCCTGCTGAGTCCTAGAATGGGGCAGCACATGGTACTCTTTCAGACGTGATGCAGAGATGATACTGTGATACTCAGATTTTGTTCTTTGCTCCATCACAAGCTTTGTGTGTTACCTTTGGCAAGTCACTTAAACTGTGTTTTTTTCAATATGGATAAAGAAGTAATTGTACTTCCTTGCCCGCAGCACTTGTCTGCGGATCAGAGGCTGAGATGCTTAATTGTGTGGTGAAGAACACACTTATAATCAAATTATCTCTAAGAGCTCTAAAAGATCAGAACACGTTTTCTGCTTCCAGCCTTTCCCTCTTTTCCAAAGCAATTATTAAAAAAACCCTAAAAACCTTTGGCAGGCTCACTGCTTTGTTGTTGAGCGGCAAATACTGACAGCTGTTATGTTCTGGGATGAGGTACTTGTTATTATCTGTGCCTGAGCACCCAGCAGTTGAAAATAAAACACTGGAAAGGTTTAAGGTGCCAAGTGTTCATTCTGTTTCATGTATAGGCAGGTAACTGTGATTAGGATGCCAAATGTGTATGGTTCGGCTGTTGAAGTGGAGACATCATTCAGAGAATGTGAAGCAAGGAGCTGCGAAGGGCTTCACCTTCTCCTTTCTTGGCAGCTGTCAGTCAGCTCCTGACTGTCACCGGCTGAAAGTGTAGGATCTGTCCAAGCAGCTTCTTCTTGGGCACTGACTCTAGTAAGATAGGAAGGAGTGTGACTTTCTTGCCACAACAGGGACTAAATAGGACGGCAAACTAAAGCTAATGATATGTGTAAAAAAGCAGCACCCTACAAAGACCTAGGAATGCTGCACCCCTATAAACATTTTGCTGTTGCTTCCAGTTTCAGGAAGGAACAAGAGCTTTCTGAAAATTAACTTGAGTTGTTTTGGTACTGTTTAAAAGCATCTATCCCTTGAAGGGTTGAACTCATGAAGCATGTTCATATAGTCAGATAGTTAACAATTGCTTTATAAAACCCCAGTGAATTGCACAGTGCAAATAAATACTGTTTTTCAGCACCTTGACTCATAGGCAGGTATGTTTTGGGCACTGGAGTCTGGATAAATCTTTACACTACAAGACGATGAATATCGTTGGTAATTGTTCCAGTTCAATCATCAGTGAAATATTCACAGATTTATAGTCATCTTAGAAGTAAAGCTGTCAAAACAACTGGCTTGATAATGATAAAGAAATTGCTATCAGAGAAGTGGCAGGCAGCTTCTGGGCTGGAGTGTTCTGCTTCAGAAATTTCAGCACCATTTGCTTCTTGTATAATTTCTGAGAAATGCATAAGTAAAAAATTCTTTCTCATTTGTGGGTTGGTTTTTTTTAAGGATTTTGAAACATCCAAACTTGTCATCTGGCTATTGTTTTTAGTGGGTTTTGACTATTTTTTTCCTTTCAAAGGAAGAAAGAAAGAGGAAATAGATGAAGGACTTAATGCATGGGTTGTAGTAATACAACACTGTAAAAATACAGTGATGGATGAATTTATACAGCTATCTGCCTGATTGCATTGTCTGCAGGCAAGTGCTTGAAGCTTATTGTTTACGAGTTTTCAAAAAAGACTGTCTCATTAATAGTACAGTGGGTTAGGAACCCACAAATAGAAAGGCAGCAGCTGAGATCCACTATTTTCCCATCTGATTTCTTAAGCACAGGTTTACTTGTCAGATGGGGGAAGTAAAAGCTGTTGAACTGTGTTACTTGGCTGTGTGTGGAAGGTCTTTATTTTCACGCTCTGAGGAAAATAGGAATGGAATATGGAAATGGTCTCACCTAGGATCCAAGCAAGGGCGTATTTCTAAAGGAAGTGCAGACTGAGAGCAACTCAAGGCAACATGCTGGAGTGGCAAACAGTATCACCCTTCTGTGTAGGAGGGATGAGGATATTGTCTTTACCACTATGCAGTGGTCACCTCAAAAATTGCTGCTGGCTGCTTTTTTTGTTCCATTACAGTAGTTTTAATTTCCTTTGCTTTCCATGCTGTTCTTTTTCTCTCTAGCTTCAAATGAAAGCCATAAAAAGAGGAGCAAGGCACAAAGACATGAGGGAGAAAGCCCAGATTCTGAGGAAGTAGATGCATCAGGTGAGAAAGCATCATGCAGTCTGTGTTCTCTGCAGCATCCAGATTGTTGTTGGCTCCACTGCCCTGGAAAATTGTTCAAGTTCCTCTATTTGTACACATCCCAGCCCTTTGGATTCATGTCTGCTAACCTTCATTTGGCTCACTGGTATTTGGCCTGACTGTTTGGGGAACTAGTATCTGGTCAGCTGGTGGCTTATTTGTGTCACTGGGGACATCTTTTCCAGTGGCAGAGGAGGATTTCACACAGAGAGGGATGGAGCAGAGCTAAAACTCCAAGCTCTGCACATAGTTGTTCCCTGGCTGCCTTCCACTGTCTGCATGAGCCATGTGGGCATCTCAGTCCCTCCTTAGGTGAGCTCTTGTTCCACAGCTTTGCTGGTACATTGCCAGCAGCCACTAAACCACTCTGTGCATCAGTGCTTCAGACAAAAGTCAGTGCTTTCCATATAATATATTTCAAATACAACATAGTTACCACTGCAGCAGGATTCACTTGTTCTTATGGCTTTCCTTCTTGGACACAGTTTGGGGTTTTTTTCCATCCAGAGGACAACTGACTTTCTACTTGGTTGTTGTGGTTGGTTTGTTTTCTCATCCAGTTCAAGATATGCAGTTTCCCATAGGTACCTTCTTCTGGATTAACATAGGTTAAAAAGCTCCTAACCTGGTTACTTTTTTCCTGCTTGTTCTTTTGTGCTCAGGTTACAGACTGAATCCACTTGAAATCTCTCCTGCCTCTCCTCTCCCTCCTCTATCCTTTTATTTTTTCCTCTCGCTGGCCTGGTTTTCAGTTGGCTCAGTTTCCTGTTCTGGTTCATCAGCTGCTTGTAGGGATGAACCTGGGACGTGGCATTTTGCTGTGACCGGAAGTCCTTATCTCCTTAAGATGATCATAAAATTGTCCTGGTGTTCCTGAATGCTCAGCCAAGGAAATAATGTTTGCAAGCACCTTCAGGCTAGTGGAGGGAATTGTCAGGAGTATTGGAGGTTTAGAGCAGTGCTCACAACAGAGATTCCTTCAACCCTTTCTTTTCTTCCACTGGGGTCTGTCCTTCCTGCCCTGCAGAGCTCCAGCAGAGAGGTTGTTTATCCCTATTAGGGAGAGTCTGCCCACCCTCGATTGCTCTCAATGGTCAGATATTAAGTCAAGAAACAGAGAAACACAATCCTTAATTTGCAGCTTATTTTTGATGACATTGCAGGCTCTCTTAGGGAAAACACAGGCTGTAATACCTGTAAAATTGAGGTGGTAATAGCAAAATAGAGGTGAGATGGTAGGGGTTATTAAAATGCAAATTGAGAGTCAGAGGGAGGTGTCACCATAGGAATGGTGGCATTGGTGCGGGATGCAAAATGGTAAGTAAGGAGCTGTGGTAAAAAAGGTAGGTAAGGAGCTGTGGATAGAAAAACACTGAGTTTCTAGTGCCATAGTTTGGTGTTGTGATGCTGATCACGCCTGCCCTGCTGAGCTCCCCTCTGACAGAATTAAGCAGCACAGAAATAACAAACATCGTTGCTGAGAACAGCTTTACAGCTAATGTACTTCCATTTCATACCTTTAGGCCTGCAACATACTGTGAATGCTTTTATAGTGTAGCAGCCCACTTCCCTCCCCTGTCTGCTTGGTTTTGCAGAATGTTTTGTCAAACCTGCCAGTGGTTTGGATTCATTCTTTGGAATACGAGGAAGTGGGATTTTCCTTCTATAAATTAATATGGGAGAGGTATACAGCTATCATGCTTTCTCTGAAATAACTGTAAACAGTAAACTCTAAGAGACTGGTAAACAGTGGTGGTGGGTTCCAGTTATTGCATCTTTCCTTGGGGCTATTGCAGGAGTGATGGTCTGTCACCTGATGATTTGATGTCAAGATGAGCCTTCCTCACCTGCCCCTAAGCAGGAAACAGTCAAGCTTTCTAATGGGAAGCACAGAGAAAGGGTCTGAGGAAGCTGCCACCAAGATCTGGCAGACATTCATTACTCAGGACTCCAGCTGGCAAAGGGGAAGAAGGAGTTAAGAAGAGCTTCAGAATAACAAGAAGAATTTTTTTTTCCTGTCTTAAGATATTGTAGCTTGTGTGTGTGTGTGTGTGTGTGTATCTGTGATGGGGGTGGGACTAGATGATCCTTAAAGGTCCCTTCCAACCCCATACATTCTATGATTCTATTAACGGCTTTGTCTTAGGCTGAATTGCTTGGCAACATGAGTGTTGCCTTGTGGGACACTCTGTTCTGTGTAATTTTGAGTTACATGCAAAATTGATGTGGAGGTACAGATTCCTTAACAGCTTTTCTTGGTACTTACATTCCGGTAGCCTTTAGCAATGTGATTATAGGTTGCGTAGAACAAGCTGTCATGGGTAGCTGGCTTATAGACCTAATGAGTGTGCTTTTCTGCAGGTGTGTGACAAACATGACACTGGTCATGTCCTCAGCCACAGGACTTCTGTTGTCAGGCAGGGACTGGGAAGTGTTGGCAGGTCCCTGGCTGGTAATGCTGGGGCTGTGTGTGTGCCTGCTTCTGGCAGTAGGTAAGCCATTGTCTTTCCCTCTCTGGGGATATTCATTTGCATCTCTCACTTCCATTCAGTCTCCAGTTTTTCTATGCAACGTGCAAGAGCATAGTAACCTTGTGATCTCCACTGACTCTCAAGATTGAGTTGAAATTTGCTATCAGGTTCAGAAGCTCTTAAAATCAGGAGAACATGCAACTCTTACAGGAATATTGCTTCCTTACAGACCAGTGCTGTGATCATGGTGCCTAGGTACAGGGCAATGAGCAGAAAAATGGATTAATTTTATCTTAGGAAATACTGCAGGAGCACATTTGACTCTTGGTGGTCTTAGATGGGGGGAGGAAGAGCAACACCTCAGCATGTGTGCATGCCTCAAATGCTCATTTCTGGCTAGGCACAGGCAGTTCTGGGCCCTTAAAGGCATGGGTTCAAGCCTGTCTTCCAGTGTCTCTTTACATGGAGGTAAAACTCTGCTGTTGATTTTAGAATAATTCATTAGCCAGAGGTTTCTTTTGTTTGTTTTCAATCTAATAGGTAGAGAGGAGCACAGTCTTTTGCTCAGTGCAGCAGTGTGCTGGAGGAACAGAACAGATGGCAAGGGGAAATCTTTGTAGTTCTATGTTTAGATCATTTTCTTCTTTTTGTAAACTTATTTGTTACTATTTTGACCACATTGGTCAGGTGAATTTGGGTGACTGCTGGGATATGTGATGGTTTCTTTCCCAAATGCAGCTGTTCAGCATGCTGCTAAGAGTGTAAGAGACTTCCTTTAAAGAAAAATAAATCTCTTTAGATGAGTAAAGTCCTTTTTCAGCTCCATGAAAGTGGTCTCACTGCCTGTGTTTGTATTCCTGGTTGGTATGAATAAATACTGTCTCAGTTTTTGAGAATGGAGTGCCATGTGTTACAGAAAGTTTAATGATAATGCAGCGTAACATACAATCTATCAACACCAAAATAAAAGCCTATTTGTTTCAAAACGTTGTGGAGGTAACACAGGAGATAGGAAAGTGAGGATCTGCTGCAGGTGTGACAGGCATGGGAAGACCACCTTGGAAACCTGGAAGGCTGAGGTGGGCAAAGCTAGCAAAACAGGTGTTCAGCTGGTTAAAAACAAATCCCCAGACTCCTAAACTCTTGTCTTGCTTACAAGACCCTCTTGATAGTGGCCAATTTTATTCTGATCTAAGAAAATCCTGTGTGAATCTACTGGAAGTTCAACAAGACTTGCTCAGGGGGCAGCAGCTCTTTCTGGCTCGTGAAGATCAGCAGCTCTGTATGGCTGTGTGGGTGGCTCTGCCCTGGTCGCCTCACTCTCAGTGGACCTGAAACGATACGTGGGATTTTCTCCTTGCTGTGGGCTTCAGGATGTGATTCCATATAGTGAGGCTGGAATGCAGATTTTAAGGTTCTGCAAGTAAATGAGCACTTAGGCAGCAAAACAGAAATAGAGTCAAGTTGGATAAACCCAAAATAATAATGCTGTTCCTTACCAGAAGAGAATTGTTAAATTAACTGGGGAGTTCACTACCCATATCTACCTAATTTTCAGACTTTTCTAATTTAGGGCAAGGGCAGGAAGGATGTATCTACCAAACAGCCAACTGAAGTTCATGATGCTGCCTCTGATGTAATTTTCCAATAGCTCAGAGCTTGGGACACTTATCTCTGCTCTAGGCAAAACAGGAGTATGTGTATCTACAGAGTGACCCATCATTTACTTTTGCCAGTTAACGTGAAACTCTGGCTAAGAAGTATTCCTTGATTTGTTGCTTTAATCTTCTAGAGGTAATGTTTAGCATTTGACATTGTCTCCCTTTCCTTGGGAAAAAAAAATGAGTCTCTAAGTACCTTAAAGAGGGTCAGTGGTTTTCTTGGAAAATTCTGACTCCATATCACTTACATGTGAATGTTGTGCTCTTACTTGTAGGACATTACTTAGGAAAAAAAGGTAGTAATTTTTTAAAATGATGATGCTAAAGACTTTTTACTGATTACCTCAAAATTGCCTGTGGCTGACAGCTTAGGATTTTAAAACAGAAAGGGATTCAGCTACTCACAGTTTGACAGAGGCTGAGCCCTGGGTGCTGTGTAATTCTGTAAGGAAGCAGGCAATCGCATATAATGTAATAGAGGTATGAGATGGCAGACAGGCTAGCTTGACCATGAAGAGAACAAAAAAAGTCAGTTTCTTCTGATTGCAGGGAACCCATAAGCACTGATCATGCTCGTGCTCTGGGAAACCTTTTGCTGTTGTCTCTATTGCATTTCACTTTTAATTTGTATTCTCAAAGCCAGTTGTCCTTGTAAAATTCACCTGCAAACTTGTCTTCCTCCTTTTTGTACGAGGAGTCAGTCTGGCAGTGTGAAAGGTACAGTCATCCATTTAAAATCTTAGTTTGACAAACCAGAGGTAGGAACAAGTAAGACCTAGCTGAGGTACCAACATGCCGATTAGTAATACCTACTAAAATGTACTTGTCTTTGATTGGTAAATAAGATGGCATTAAAGTGAGAGCACAAAATTAACTGTGCTGCCACATGTTTGGGGTGGCTGTTTATGAGCTCTTACCTGTTGCTATTTGAGTATCCTAAGCATCTAAACCAAAATACAATTACTGGTAATGTGTGCAGATTACCTAAACGATACAGTTTACCAGTTGTTTGGCTGATTAACAGAGATGTCAGTGGTGGGTAACTGTGTGCTTGCTTTTCATCCTTTACAACATTTTAAGGCTTATAGAAGTTAGGGTAAAGGTCATTATTTCTACCTTAAGATACCCCTATATTTCAAGATACGAGGAATTCAGGCATAGTAACAGGTAAGAGGTTTCTCCAGTATCTTATATAGCTTGCTTTCATCCAGTGGTGTCATTTGAATATGTTTAAAAATAATGAAAATAAAGCTATAGGACATAACAAATAAGATCCTCCATATGGAAACAAAGATCGTAAACAGCAGGTTATGTTCTCGAGAGCAGCCATTCTGAAAGGGGCATGGAGGTTGTGACAGCTGGATTGGAATCCCATCGTGAGGTTATAGTCAAAAGACTTTTGGACAGGTGAGTTTGGGGAGGGAACTGTGAGGTAGCAGCATTATTTTCCCATATAACATGAGTGAGTCTGGAATTTTGAATGCTGGAAAGCTGGAGTTTCCTTTAACAAAGTTCCAAGAACTGTTTCCAGCACAGAAAAATGTTCTAGGACAAAAACCTGAAGACTTTAAGTAGTTTCCTGTGGTCTTTGGGTACCTACAAAGGAGAGACATTTCTGAGGCAAAATAGCTGTTAATATGAGCAGATTAAACTCTAGAGAAATAACTTGCTCAATCCATTCAATGGAAACATAGTGCCTGGTTGTTTGGGTTGTTGGTTTGTTTGGGGTTTTTGGTGTTGGTTTTTTTTTTTTACTATGCTAGTTTGTAATTGTCATCTCTGATTTATGGAAAATCGACAACATCCATCTATTAAAGTCTTTTAAAACAAGGCAGAGATGTTTTCTGAAAAAATTTCAGTTTATGCTGAGTTTTGTGCAGAAAGTACCATGATATATTATGCAGCACACCAGATAGGACTGATCCCACATATCCATTCCCTCCTTAATATCTCTGGGTGTGTTTTCTGATCTGTACTGGTGCTGGTTTGATTGTCTAGCTATTTTTAATAACTGAACTGGATGAGGAAAGAAACAAAATGCAAACAACACCAAAACAAACAACTACTTTCCATATGATGCTCTTACCAATATAAAGGTCTAGTAAACAGTGATGTGTAGAAATGCTCTATGTCAAAAATATATACAGGGCTAAACATAGCAAACATTTAGGGAGTTTGTCTTGTTTGACAGCCAGCACTAAGAAGACTTCTCCCTGGAATCTAGGCTTGTGTTTAGATGGTAGAGGTGTATTTATTGGTGAGACTGGCAGGTTGCTTACTTGTGCAGAAGACATCCCAGCGTGTCTGCTGCAGAGAGCTGGAAAACCAGCACTAGTTCTGCTGGTCGGGCGCTGCTCGGCTCCTTTCTGACGTGCAGCGTTACTCACAGGTTCCTCTGTTCCGCCTCCCCCAAACAGGTACGTTACTGTGGAAGTTAAGGGTCCCAGTCCTCTGCTCGATTGCTTGTGAGGTCGCTGAGCAGAAATAGCATTGAGGTAGTTAAATAAGGTTACAGTCTTGGCTGCACGTGTGTTGGAAGTACATCAATAGTACTCACACATTGTGACAATTCTTATGCAGCTCTCTTTCTAATAAAAATGGGGGAAGATAAAAGCTAACAACAAACAGTTCTTTGCTATCCGCATATGATGTTTATCTGATTGCATTAGATCTCTGATAATATTGGTTTTGTTACTGCAGAGACATAGATTGATTTTTGTGTGGTTGTTTACATGAACTTCCCTTATATAGAGGATATCATATTTGTGCACTACCAGAACAAATTAATTTGTGTACCTGTTGGCTGATGAGCTTTCAACCTTAACTAAAAAAGTAAGTTCCATTCAGGGCATTTTAAATATAGGGGAATAAAAAATAATAAATCAGACACAGGTATTGTTAGTGGTGTGCTGTCCCTCTCTACTACCCTGAGGGGTACCAGTGGATCTGTGTGGCATTCCTTCTCTGCTCACTGGTTTCTCCTCTAAATTCACCAATGTTCTGTTTGTGATAGGCATTTATGACTAGACCTTTCATTGTTTTGCATTTCCCCTTGGCTAGTCATTAGCATATTAAGTACATTATCTACTTTATTCTTTTGAAAAGGCAAATCTTGAACACCAATATTTGCAGTTTGAAGAATATTATTACCAAAAGCATGAGGATGGCTGATTACAAATGTAGTCTTGCCTGTTTTCCATACATTTTCCCGCATACACACAAACGAGTTATACTTTCCTGCAAATAGTTTCAGTGACAGTATCCATTAATGGAGATGTGAATCTGGACAACTGTAATGACCTGTAGCACAAAATCAAATTGGTTTTGTTTTCTGGATAAAGTTCTTAAAATATCTTGAACACTGAGGTTAGCATTTTTTCCATAAACATGTATTTTGAGATTTAAGGAAAGGTTTCAGAAGAGGACAATCACTACAACTTGAAGGAAGATACTACACTGTTCCATCTCACCAATATAAAAACATGATGCACAAATGTATCCTTTCAACTGAAATTCTTCATCCCAATTGCAATAAACATTGAAAGTGATGAATGTCTTAACAAATCCCTGTAGTTGTCCTTGTGGAAATCTGCAGTTCTGATTACTACAGCTTGCTCTGAGCTAGACAGAAATCCATGAGGCTGGGCTCCTTAAATCTCATCCTCACATGGAAGTGGATCTGTGTTAACCTCTAATGGTCTAAATGATGGTGAGTTATGTTTGGCTTCATGGTCTAATGAAAGTCTTAGAGTATGTTTCTACTGTAAAGCTGAAGTTTAGAGACAGAATAACCCCACGTTTTATGACCTGCACATGGATTTGGGGTGGTTGGTTGGGGGGTAGGTATACCTGAGGTAACTTTTAGGTGCTTAGTGCCAGGCCTAAATACCTCAAGTGTGAAACACCTTGAGGTTAGTGCCCTGCCTGAAAACTTGGATGTGAGTGACTTTGCCAAGTCTGCACGGCGAGTCAGAACCAGAATTACCACCTGGTCTGACTTAAGGTCACCTCACATTGCCAGCAAGAAGAAAACTGCCACACTCTAAAATGGCAAAGAATATGTTAGTGTGATTCTTTTGCTTTTATGGATGTTAAAATTGGTACCTTTACTAAGATAAGAAACATACGCTCCTGTAATAGATTCTGGGAACAGTCTGTGCTGGCCCTGTCTGAGGGCAGACTGAATTGGGAAGAGCCTGCAATAGGCCTGCAAGAAAAATGACTGAAAAGAGCATCAGAGATGAAGAGGAAGTACTTGCATATGCATTAAACACTTCATAAAGCCATTTTCCTACAGGATGGCAGTTTCTCGCCATAGATTGCACACTTTTTCCATGCTTCTAACACCTTTGTTGTGACTTGACTGTTCCAAGACAGGCACTAAATAACCTGTCTTTGAATATGAGGCTTGCAGTGCCCTCACCTTGCCAGCATCCAGGCTTCATGAGTGACCACAGGCTCTGAACAGCAATATTTGCAATGCTCCAGTGCTAGCTCTGGCAGTAAAGCTACTGGTGACCTCTGTAGAAGGTGAATGCAAAGCTACTGGTGACCTTTATGGAAGGTGACAGTCATTCTACAGTGCTAGAGGTGAAGAGGCAGAACATGGTTTCTTTAGTTGGTGGGGGATGTTTTTGTCCATATGCACAGAAAAACATGATAAAATTGTTTGAGGTACATATTAATGGTTGTTAGAAAGGTGCTGGGTAAACACGCTGAGGTGGAACAGCTCACCCGTGCTCCTTGACAGTTGTCTTGGTACTGTGGAGTGGCAAACTTGCTGCCAGGAATGAGCAGATGTTCGATACCAGTTTTCAGTAACCTCTCTATAATCATATTTAATTTAAAATTAACATCTCTAATGTTTTATGCATCCCAGTAGAGGGAATGGATCTTCGAGCACTTGTTAACTGTTAATGACTCTGAGTGGCTGCTAGCTGTGTATTTGAATAATCTTCTATCTTAGTGGAAACTGACTTTGGTAGACAGACATCCAGCATGATTTTGGATCTTGTTCCTATGGGAAACCACACTACCAAAGCAAAAGAAAAATCCAGGTCATCTGTAACTCTGTACAATTGTCCTAACCTGAACAGGGATGTTAATGATGGGGATTTCCCCTTGTCTTCTGTTGTCAGAGTTAAGGCTTTGAATTGCTCCTGATGATCTAAGAAACCACCTGGAAAATACTCGGTTGTTTGGAAATTGAAATGTGCTAATTAATGAGATAGATAATATGGAGCTGCTTGGCTAATCAATTTATGAAGGTCGAAGTGCAGGAAGACACTTCAGATTTGGAGTTTTTGCAGTTGCTGGTATAACCTGTAGTCTACATCCTACTTCAGATCAAAGCTGGTAAAAGTGAGAAACAAGATCCATAGTTTTATGGGTCAAGTGTAATTTTTAATTCAATTTTTTTTTTCACCTTACAATTAATAGCTTCCTAGTAAAGGGCTTCATTGGTGTATCAAAAATGTAGCACATCCCTCTGGGTTAGTGCTTTAATGATTAAATTCCTTGCTGTTTTCAAGAGATATTGAATGCAACATATTAGAATACCCCCTGGCCTGCTTTGTTGGGGTTTTTTCTGCACAAACTTCATATACGTAATACTTTACAAAATAAGACAAACTTGATACCCCTTGATTCTTAGTATGAAAACGCAGTGGCAAGATATTTTCCTGGTGGGAAATCTCTTTGCATATGCACATTTACATAACAGAGAAGGAGTAACTTTAATTTTCTGGTGATCCTGTCTAAAAATTCCAAGGCTAAGAACTCAATAGTTTCCAGGTCCTTTGAATGTGAGAAGTTTTCTGTGTTCCACTACTTGCTCTTTGTTGTAAAGCATTAACCACTAGTATGTCAAAAACATCATCATCATCATAAGTTATTCAAAATTTGACTTTACATAAAATTCCTGTATGAATTTGGGTGCATGATGAGGGTACAGTGAATAGAGTGACCACAGACTACTTGTTTTCTAGGTCGGTGTTGTGGCTCATTGCAGAGGACAGGCTATAAACACAGCAACCTGACATGGCACAAACACTCTGCAGGATTTATTTATTTTACAGTTTTCTTTCTGCAGTGCTTTCCCCAGATGATATGCTTCCACTCAGCTAAGGGCAAGTCTGGGGATATAACTGTGCTTTAACTGCAAACTTAACTTGTTTGATTAACAAGATGAGAGGATTTATTGGAGAGAGCTGAGAGAAAACTTGCCAATATAAACCAAACTTCCATGGATGTTGCAGGCTGGAGATTCTGCTGTCCACAGAGGTCTGACTCACTGGTGGCAGCTTCATTTAACTATGTCCCTAGTATGGAGTTGTGTAAGAAGTCCTGCCTAATAATCATTGCATTAGAGCAATCTGCTTGTGTTGGAGGACCAGATGACTGTATCCAGTATATACCGATGTTACTGTAGGCCTTGGGGGAAAAAGCAGATGCTTTTGAGCATTGGTGGCTTATTCTGTGTGGCATTAAATTCTTGTTTGCTTTAGTGTTAAGAGGGAGCCCTAAAGACACATGGTAAGCCCTACATTTAGAGAATTCACGTTCTTGCGCTGTCTGTTGCATCAGTCTTTCACATACGTGTCCTAAATGAATTAATAGAGACAGGGGAAATAGATCAACTCTGACTTGCCTGGAGTTGAAAGGCTTTGGGGTGAAAAGTGAGCAGCTAACATGCAGATTTGCCAACCCCCCTGGGAGGCACGCTGGTTGCACCGGAACAAAGGTGCTACACCATCCAGGACACACAGAGCCTTTCATCTTCTTGTACTGGCTTTAATTGTGTTTCTCATTATAATAAACTTCAGAAAAAGCCATTAGAAACCTCTACAGGAAATCTTTAGTTGTTCTGTTTGCTTTGCCTGCTCTGTAGAAAGGTATAAATGTACAGACTTGTATATAGTGAAGACTGAAGGGCAGAACAATAGCTCACTGTATCACAGCCAGTATTGCCTGTGGATCTGCAAATGTCACTACTGTCTGTATGCTCTGTACTTTTACTCCTATAGGAAGATGGTGAAAATCAGATAAAGGTACATTTTCAAAACAACACTTGTCAACAGCTGAAACGTGGAAGTGGGCAGCATGAGCAAAGCTACAGCTATTTGATGTCTTTAGATTAAAATAGGTTCTTGAACAGCAATGGGAGAAGATAAACTTCCAAAAGAAAACTAGAAAATAAAGAATTTTTTTTTCTTAACATCTGGCAGCACTTTGGTGTATATTTTGGGGCAACAGCAATGTGGGAGAGCTGCATCCACAAGTAATTTGAGAGTGATAGGTCCTTAAGCAAAACTCTTAAGGTGCCAGGACATATTCCTCAGAAGCTCTGCTAAACTCTCAAGTTAATGAGACCTCTGCATGCTCAACAGCACAGCTGTGTTTTATTTCATGGCAGAACAGCCCTGGATTTTCTAAGCATCTCTGCGATGGCTGCCCTTTTACGAGGCACATTGTTGAACATACATCTACCAGTAAACCTCTTTTCCAAGAAAACAAATAGATGGTTTTAAGCTTGCCTACTTGGATGAGCTTTGTGGTTTTAAAAATATTTATGTAAGACCCCTTATAAGGGACTTTGTTCAAAGTTGTCTTCTCAAGTAAAGTGGTGTTGCTGTTGCTATGGCAGTGTTGTTCAACCCAGCTTGTTGCAGGTGAAGTGTGTATAAAGACTGGAAGCCCTTAAATACATTGCTACTCATGTGTTTGTATTGGTTCCTTGGATCAGGTTGCCCAGAAATGTTTAATTCTGTGGTTTTGTCTAATTTTTATCTATTAATTGATTGATTTGGTTTATATTTTTCTGCTGCCAGGGTCTACTAAATGGCAGGTCTGCAGTTGCTGACAAAACCTGTTGAAGTTTCTGTTAAATTGTGATCTTAAGCTTGTTGTTGGTTACTGGCTATGGATGTTCTTACAGTATCTTCCCTTAGAATTTTGTTATGTTATTCATCAGAAGTTTTGGCCAGGGAAAGGATTTATTTGTCAGTTTATTTGTCTCTTTATGCCTTTGTTTTCTTTGGTTACTTTCTAAAAAGTAATTTGAACATCCACGGGGTGCACATAAAGCTGGTATATAAATTAAGTTGCTCTTGGGAATTACTCTATAACTATCTGTTATAAGGGATACTACATACTAATGCCAACTGCTAACAGAGAAAGGCTTTTGGTTTTATCCAATCTGTCAGCTGTTCTGTTCCTAAGCAGAAGACTGGTTCCTAACTGTTTGGACTGGTCGAACCACAGGCCTTTTAAAAATAATAAATGAGGGAACAAAGGTATGGATATGGCTGTAAAAACATGCTTTGCTTGTCTGTTATGTTAAGATAATTATATAGACAATTCTTGGAAATTTTGTGGAGGGAGAAAAAGGAGAAACTTCTCGACAGTGCAGCATTCGGGTACTTGCACCTAGATTTGCTCTGAGTTATACTGGAACTAAGCCAGACAAAGACCTAAGACTTAAGTACCTACTCTCTATTACTGTACTCTGTTGCCTTAGATTTGTTCCCTAACATTTTCCTGCCCCTCCAAATAATATATAATTACCTAATTAAAAAGCTTGTTTGCTCAGTATGTGTTTGCGCTTAATCTGTGATTCCTTGCTGGGATGGCATCCTCTGTGCCAAGGTGATGGCGGGGGGTGTTTGAGAGCGACTGCAAAGAGAAGGGCTCTGCTCACAGCTCAAACCTGGTCTCAAACCTGGGCCCACAGAGCTGGCCGGAGGCCATTGGAGGTGACTCTGCATCCACAGCTAACAGGATGTATTGCCAAGAAGCCTTCTGCTTTTGGGATGGTGGTGTTTGGGTAGCAGAAATTGCTAGCTGCAGGAAAATGGTCTTCAAGAGAGAGCAAAATTCTAATACTACTTCGTAAGAATAGTGTAGTTACATTTTTTTTGGGGGGGGGGAGGGGAGAAGAAAAAAGATGGGGCATTGGAATGGGAGAGCTGGTTGCTTTGATTTTGCAGGGTATTGGGGTTCCTCATGGCTTGTGGTCAGACTCTAGGGAGGTCTGAGAGGGGAAAACGGTGGGAAATGCACCCAGCGGGGAAGAGACGAGTGATTTGCTGGAGAGGTGGCTAAGAGGGAGGGGATGCTGCAGAGAGCCAGCATTCACTGCCCTGAGCTTTCCCCACCCTGCACGTTTCAGCAGCTATGTAGCAGGGTCCCTTTCCAAGGTCTGTTTGATGGAACAGATTTGCAGCATGTTACCTGCTAAAAACTTGCTGAAAAGCCAGGTGGGAATTTCCCCGCTTCTAATAATGCTGACTGACCTTTTTGCACGCGTCTGTCGGGTACTAATTCTAAGCCCTGAGTCAATCAAGACTTCTCAAGCCAAGCTGTAAATCTGCACAGTTGAGTAAAGAAAGGCCTAGGAAAAGAATAGTCATGAAAATTAACAGCAGTGCATCCTCTTAGGTGTACATAAAACTGTTTGGGGATTTTTTTGTGTTGGGGGGTGGGGTTATTTATATTGCAAATAGAAGTGTCTGTTCTCAATGAAAACATTGTCAAGCTGTTCCATTTTCTGTGTTACATCATCTTTTTCGTGCATGCCCAGTGCTTTCAACCTGAAAAGCTCTGCAAGAGATAAAGCAAGAGTTGGCTGTAACTTTTGTAAACCTGTAAGTTCATTCATCTGACTTCACATTCTTATCTCTCTTATGTTATCTCATTTTAGCTGAAATTTAAACAACCTTTCCTGTGGCTGGCAATTTGAAGAATTAGTGTTATTTCTAGAGGTGCGTCTGAGAGGATTTTTTTGAGACACAAAAGCAGCTGTGTGCATTAAGATAAGATCTTTCTAAAACCTTTGTAGGAAAAGATGCAGCAAGCACATTTTCTTATCTAATGAAATATACTAGAATCATATTTTTGAAAGCAAAGTGACTTAAAGTAAAATTGTGCAACATTTCCCAGGTGAGGATGCCTGTCCAGGAAGGCATGGCACAAGCGCAAAGATCCATTCTGTGGGACAAATTAAAATCTTATCTGTGCTGAAAAATCAGTCTTTTGACCAAGACTGTTGTTGGGGAACAGATGGCACAGTTCTTGAATGCAGGTTTTTGCTTTATGAAAAGCACAAATACATTTTCACACTAGAACCCCTCCCTCTCAAAGTCTGACCCCTCTTTGGTTTGCAAACTTCTTCTAGGTGTTGCATCCTATCTTCTATTCTGAAAATAAAGTAGGTGGGGGAAAAAAGCAACTTTCAGATGGCTAGACTCTATTGAAACTTGATGAAGAAGTGCGATTTCCAGTACTGTAACAGCTTAGAGGAGATTTTAGATCTGCTTCTCTTTGTAGGAAGGGAAGGGGAAGGTTTAATAAAATAAGAAGACACAATTCTTACTGTTCCTCCTAAAAATGTACTTGGCCTGCATAGTTGTCTTGGGTTTTAGGCCTGTCCTTAGGCTTACTTGGAAGTCTGCTTGCTTTGAAAAGTCAGGATTATCTGTACCTTCAGAGTAGTGCCCAGACAACACTGCAGACAGATGATGTCAGCTGGTGTTCATCCCTATCTCCTCAGCACTTCTGGTGGTACTTCTTTGCAGCGAGGAGTCACTGTTACTGAAATCATGCTTTTGGACAGGGGAGAGTGAGGCTTAATTTCAGCCTGCTTTAAATGTCAGTGTTTTCAGCATTTATTTTTATGGGACCTAAAACCAACACAGATGCAAATCCAAGTGCTTCCCTTGATACCTGGAGCTTTGCATCCCTAGATGCCCCATGGAGAGTCAAAGGATCTTGATGACATACGATGTGAGAAGGGGGACTTTGCCTCCTGAGATGACCTATGACTTGCAGGGCCTGCGTAATGGCTTCTCCCTCCTGCCTGCATATGTGGAGTGGAGCGGGGAGTGTGTGTGCAGGTGAGTGGGTGGAGGAAGAGTTTGGGCAAGGGTACAGTGAGAGAGCACAAAGGAATCACAAGCAGAAGTCAAGCAGAGGATTTTCACTTGCTTAACAGAGGCTGGGTGGAAGATCTCCCTGCCAAAGCCCTGCCACAGTGGTGGATTTGACCAGCTGGACCTTCTTAAAAGGTTTTTTTGGTGGCTGGTCATCTTGATGCACTTCTCATCGCCTGTCACTTTGGTCATTGGTTGTGTTTGTCTGGCTGCTTGCATCTAGCATCAGCTGTTTTTGCAACCTGAGCAGAGGCAGGAAATGAAAGATCATGAGGGATGATACAGTCACAAAGAGCAACAGGCTCATGAAATCAAACTTGTTATTTTTTTTTCCCCAGTATTGTAAGACAAATGAGTTCTGAAGGAAAGCCGCATAAATCCTGTATTGCTCTTTCTTCTTCAAGGTCACCAGAACATGCTTAGTTGTGTCAAAACTACTGCTTTGCTACAAGGCACCTCTTGGTTACTTTTCTAAATGTTGATTTGCACTGAGGAAGGGGTTAAAAATACTGGAGATTTTGAATAAACTGCAGGCTTGAAATGTAAATGTTGCAGTGCAGTTCTTGTAGTGCCCTGTGGAGCAGCTGTGAGAAGGAATACGATGCATGATCTGTATTGAGACAGGAAAGCTGTGTCTCAGGAAAATAAAAAAAACTATTTATTTTTTTCCCTAAGATAAGTACATCCTGAATGCACCCAAGTGTATCTTCCCTGGATGAAACTGTCCCTAGGTGTAGGGTGATGATGTCAGAATGAGTGATATGTCTGTTGTGGAGGGTTGTTTGTTGAATTTCAGCGGGGCTTCCAGAGGATGTTGCTAAGTCTGAGCAGTGTGCCTTGATGCTGCTGTTTGCATTGAGGCTGTTGTCACATGATTGTCTAAATTGGTTCTAGGACCAGTGGAGAAACAATGAAAATCCTTTCAGTGTAAGCAAAGTCAAATTACTGAGAAGTTAGTGAGAGAGTGTTTCTGAGGCTCCAGTGAGTATTTGTGAGACGATTGTAGATGGTTGTTGAGGTTCCTGATGTCGTATTTCCCTTCTCAGGTAGGATTGCTTACAAAAACAGCACAGAACTGTAACAGCAGATCATCTCCAAAATGGCCTTGGTGACTCATTTTAAAAAGGGAAGTACCTTATGTGTGGTTATCGTAAACTTGGCCTGAACACTGATTCATTTTTGGTAATCTTGGTTGTGCAAGGACTGCAATCTCCCTAGACTGAGACAGCACCTGCTTTTTTTTTCTCCTCATTTCCCTTGTTTTTAAACCTTTCTTGACAGGTCTGTAAATATTTTATTCTGAAATTGCAAATTGTTATTCCATAATTAATTGCTCGGATTGTTTCCCTTGGAGAATGAGATGCAAGCATGCATCATTTGTATGCAGAGAACTTCTAGGTGTGTTTATTTTAGATACAAAAACACATAAGTCAATATGGAAAATAATAATAGCTATTTACAGTATGTGCCCTCACTGAACAGGACCTAACATGTGCCTGCCCTCATGTTCCTCCTGCTCCAGACAAGCAAGCTGCATCTCGAGAGGTGGCTTATCTTGCCATCTCCTTCACAGCCTGGGCCAGATCAGTGCATGGGGAGAGAGATGCGTTTTGGGGATGTTGGATCATCTAATGGTGCTTGGAAGAGATGCCCCGAAATTCATTCTTAGGCACAGCAGCTACTTGTTTCCCACATTGTTTTCTCCCTTCTACTCCCTTCCCCCAGTGAGGGGAGCTGGGTGCTGGAGCAGGACTGGGGGATCACTGAGCAATCCTCTCCTGCGGAGGGAAAAACCCTAACATGATGTTACTGTTGAAAAGCACACTGTGAGATACATTTTAATTACAGCGTGTTTTGCTGCAGTGTAATTAAAAGAGGCATAAAAAGGGTAAGCTCAGTGGGGTAGTGTGCTTTATTGCTATGCTTTTCTATTTCAGATTCTTATCGATGCCTTAGAGAGAGGGAAGCGAGAATATGGGAGACCATAACATTCATAGTAACAGCCTGTGGTCGTAACTTCTTGTGAAGGCTGCTTGTTAGTCTGGCTTGAGGCATTATTGACAGCATCTCGCGCTAGAGGACTATAATACTTGAGTTGTAGTACTGCATGGCACTTCAAGAAGAGTGCAGACGGGGTTGAGCTGACTCTGCCTTTTGGTTGAAATGAAAACCTTTCTACTAACAAATGCAAATCAGTGGATTGAAGGAGCATTACATTATTTTTGCTCTTGAAGTAACAAACCAAAAGTAGCAAATCTTCTGAGATTTATATAAACAAAGTCAAAACAGTTTCAGATATGTGGCTGTTGGATAGCTGCATCTTGATTTAGATTTTTTTACACTATATTAGTGTGACATGTCAGATCAGCTGTCAAAGATAATAATTCTGTGCTCTCGGGAAGTCTCCTAGTGACATCTTTTTGTAGAATTCCTTTTCCAAGGTCACTTTTTAATGAGAAAAATACTTTTTGCTGTCTCCTCTCTTGCCCACCTGACAATTTTCCACAGAGCAGAAGTTATGCTTCCTGGTGAGGTTTCTGTTTGCATGTGCAGTGCTGAGGAAGATCAGAGGCTTTCATGCCACCTCATATACTGACGATACCGATTCCTTACACATAACTGGTCACACATAAATTTGAGCTTAAGTTTGCAGCCACAGCCACTCGACATACTAAGAGATTGCTTATCTCAGCTAACTCCAGAGAATGCAATATAGAATGTTCAGTGGTTTGCTACTCTCAAAGATGAAGAATGTGGTATTGCTATTCCTGTCTCTCCCGCCCCCCCATATCTGGCTGCTTAGTTTTCCAGCTCAGTTATGCTCCTACGTTAGTGCCTAAAGCTGAAATTTCCTCTCTGACCTTAACAGTAGCAACGTCCCTGCTACTGGAGACAGGAGGTACCCTAAAGAGAGGAAGAATGTCTTTAAACTGATATATACTTTCTATTTTATACCAATTGGTATGTTTTAACAGAATGTATTGGGTTATTTTTATCACAGTGATCATTCTGTGCCTTAAATTCTCAGGAGTTTTCACTCCCAGAGTCCATGCCTTGAACTGAGTCAAGAGATATAGGTCATGGTGGCTGACAGCTGCTCCCAGGTATTTTGTGTTAGATAACAAATATAGCTGAGGAAGACAGGGTGTTTCACATCTAAATGCTGTTCACAAGCCATTGGCCTGATCCCAGGACATGGTTAATTGCATTAGAGGTGTTTTAGCCAGATATCCTGCCGTGTGTGTGTTAAAGTTGCAGAAAGATGTAGAATACCTTTGTTTAGTGCTTGTCTGGTGAGATGGATTACCCAAGAGGTATGTGTATTGGCATACAAAAGAGTTAGTAATATGCTGTCCTCCTTACAGTATCTCAAAGTTAAAAGTTGTGATAGAGTTAATTCAGGATACATTCCTTTTGTTACAGGTCTCTCTGGTGTTACTGTGAGGGTGGTCTCGTTCATTTGGTCCCATAGTTCGAGTTCTATTTTTAGCTGCAGTGGTTGCTGAATGCAGGGTAGGGGTCATTCCAAGCACCTTGAAAGACGTGCAGCGATTTGGCTGTAGGGCGCAAGGTAATGGTTTAATAATTTTACTGAAACTGGAGATCTAAATCTGGAAACATAGGGAGAAAGTTAACTGAACCCTTCATGCTTCCCAGCTAATCCACCTAGAGCTTGTACGGAAAGAGCTGATTATTTGGAACTCAGTTCAACTCCACGGCTTAGTTTTGCTTTACTATACTTCATGTATTCTTTGCAGGTGATTGTAATGGGCAGGTTGCATTAACAAGCATTCTAAAACAGAAAAAAAGCGCTTCAGTATGGGTATTGAATGGCGAATTTCAAAGTCAAAATAATAATAGACTCAAATACCTTAAAGATTTTATTTCAATAAATGGAGTTTAATAAATATTTTAAAACCATTTAATATATCTAAATATTTTAATACATTAATATATATTAACTTTTAATGCATCATTTCCTCCATAAGCAAAGTAGATTCCCAAATTCACCAAAACAGGGCTTTGGGCAACCTGGTGTACTTGGAGGATGGCCGTGCCCATGACAGAGGGTTGGAACTAGATGGGCTTTGAGGTCTCTTTCCAGCCCAAACCAGTCTGTGATTCTGTGATTTTAAAAAGGCAAATCAAGGAACATTCCAATACAACCATGAAGCAGTTCCATGCCTGAATTCTTTATGTAACCTAATAGGATATTTCTATCCAGACAGTCAAGCTTCTGGTTCTTTAAAAACAAGTAAATCACATGAATGATGAGCAGTGCTTGGCACACTGAACAGGCCTCTTGCATTTCTGCTTTCCCTGTCCTTACCGAAGGAGATTCGCTTGCCAATTATGAAATGTTGTGGCCTTCAGAAAGATGAGCTATAAAGCTGACCAGAGAGAGAATCACATCTTATCATCTCTCCCCATATTGTTTTCCACTTCCCCCAGCTAAACCCCATGACTTGGTCCAACCCACACAATTTTTGTAACAGTGTAGATGGGGATGTGAGTTTCCTTCCTACTTCTGCCTGTTACACGTAGTTTATCACAGTAATTCCTGCTTTCTGGGAATCACTGCATTAAAATTGTTTCTCTCCTTGTGCAGGGGGACTAGCTGTAGAAGCAGAGTACTTTTGTGTCGGAGTAGTTGCATCTTCCCCAGCCTGGCTGGACTGCTTTAACAACATGGGTCTAAGCAGAGCAGTTTGTCTTCTCAGTTTTGGCATGGCAGTGTTGAAGCATCTCATCATGGTTCAGTCCCAGCCAGCAGCTGAGCACCACGCAGTCACTCGCTCACTCCTCCCCCCACCGTGGGGTGGGGAGGAGAATTGGGAGAAAAGGTACAGTTGGGACAAGGACAGTTTAACAGGACAGCAAAGAGAAATGGAAATAACAGCAATACTAATAATATACAAAGTGTGTGATACACAATGCTATTTGGTCACCACTGGGAACCTGATGCCCAGCCCATCCCCAAGCAGTGACTCCTCCACCCTGGCCAGTCCCCCCTTATATATACTGAGCGTGACATCATACAGTACGTAATATTCCTTTGGCTAGTTTGGGTCAGCTGTCCTGGCTGTGTCCCATCCCATCTTCTTGTGAAAATTAACTCTATCCCAGCTGAAAACCAGGACTCATCTTGATGGTTCTCACCAGTGTCCCTGGAAGGGACGGGTTTGGGTGTGCAACTGTGCAGGTTTGGAATCCTGCTGTCAGGGGATACTTGCTGCATCTGGGTGTGCTTCCTTCGGTGTGGTACCCACCCGGGCTGGTGGTGCTGTTAGTTGCAGCAGCATCTCATCTGCAGCTGAAACAGCCATTCAGATTTAAACACTAAAAATAACATGTATTCCATACTTGGGCAAGCTGCGCTGTTGTTACTGTCTTTTAACATCGTGAATGTCAATAGTTAACTTTTGGTATATGATATATAATTAAGCAGCAAAGAGAAGTGCCCTCCGTCTTCATGGGCATTTATTTTATTTGAGGTTGCAAAGAGCACTGTTCTGCTTATGGTTCAGCAGTGAAAGACTTAACTGAAACCATGCACACTGTTTTAAGTTACACTGCAGACTCTGAACAGCTGCAGAACACTCCTGCCTTCAGGCACCACGATATAAAGGTCTTTCAAGTGGCTATTTTTGGTGTAGAGGAGAGGACCTATTGTAAGAGCTGCATGAAGTGGTTGAGAAACAGCAATTCTTTTCCTTTCTTTCCTTCCTTCCTTCCTCTTTCCCTTTTTCCTTGAGTTATTTAAACACAGATAGGCAAAAAGTTGAACTATGTGCAATACCTTAATATCCTTGGCAACATTTATGCTTTCTATAAAGATGGTTCCATCTTTTAAACAGAAATCAGTAAGATAGGGGGTTTTCTTCAGACACGTCTGCTGTCAGATCATGCAAAAGCAGATCACTATGACAGGCTGGGTGCTGCCTTTGACTAGATTAATCTTATATCCTAACATTTCTAATGGAAGCTAATGTCTCTGCTGCAGGTATGGCTATTGAAGCACACCACAGCTTGCAGTGGCCAGGAAGGAACACCTTACAACGTGCTGATGCCATCTGATGGTAAGCTTGCCCTGCAGGTTTTCCCCTTCCCATCAGTGCCAACAAGCTTTTAATTTATTCTGTGGGAGTAGGGTGAGATGAAATTAGTTGCATGTTATTATAGAATCACAGACTGGTTTGGGTTAGAAGGGACTTCAAAGACCATCTAGTTCCAACTCCTCTGCCATATGCAGGGGCACCTTTCACTAGACCAGGTTGCCCAAAGTCCCATCCAGCCTGGCCTTGAGCACTGCTAGGGAGGGGGCAGCCACACCTGCTCTGGGAAACCTGTGCCAGGGACTCATCACGGTCACAGGGAAGAATTTTTTCCTAATATCTAATCTCAGTCTATCCTTTTTTAGTTTAAAGCCATTTACCCTTGTCCTATCACTCCTTGCCCTTACAAACAGTCCCTCTCCAGTCTCCTACAGACCCCTTTCAGGTACTGGAAGGCTGCAGTAAGGTCTCCCTGGAGCCTTCTCTTCTCCAGGCTGAAAAAGCCCAGCCTGTCTTCACAGGGGAGGTTCTCCAGCCCTCTGAGCACCTTTGTGGCCCTCCTCTGGACTCACTCCAACACCAATGTTATATCTATCTACCTACCTACTACCTGTCTCTCAGAGATAGAAGTACTATATTCATGAAAGAAATCTGGAATGTTTGGTTTGGTTTTCTTAATTCATCCTGTGTTTTAAAGACATATTTTATATTAAACTACAACTTAACAACATGAGTCTTTCACTTAATCTTCTCTTCCCTTTGCCCCAGAAGTAACAGTTAATTACAGGCACGGTCTTCCTGTGATAACTCTTACACTGCCCACCAGAAGTGAACGCTGTAGGTTCACTGTGAAGCCCATGATGACCACAGTTGGGGCATTCCTGCGGGATGTGCAGAGAGAAGATAAAGGAATCGAGAGGATGGAAGTCTTTGCAACAGGTATCTTACATTTCTGTCATTCCTCAAAACAAGTACATTCTTTTTCAGATGAACTGTACTTCTTTCCTGAAGCAGGAGTTTAGTCCTCCATCAAGTTCAACATTGTTGCTGTCAGGATAATTCTTGAATGTTTCTGCTGTTACAAGTTTAACACCTGAGTACTCTTGGAAAGGATGATTAAAAATGCAAAATTGGACATACTACTGTAGCCTTCCCTATATCCCATTTGAAAGGCCTTCTTTCTTCCAGGCTGCTATTGCAGAGGGCTGCAGGGACTTTTAAAGGAACTGGAAATAGATTGATGCTCCTGGAAGATCAGGAAGCCACGTATCCAGGAGAAGCTGCTCTAGTTGCCCTTGAGAGCACATTCAGTAGAACAGGAAACTACCCCAGAGAGTGATGTATTTATATCCTCTAGAGCAACAGAGCTGTGACCTGTGTGGATCCGAGTGTGTGTCAGCTTTGTGTGCACAGGAACTTTGGGCCTGTTGATTTGTTGGGGGTTTGTTAGTGCCATGTATGCTGGGCAGCAAAGGTAGAAAATCCTCTTGAAAAACGTAATTTCATAACAGACTTTTGTCTTTTCGGGAGCCACAGTAACAACAAAGGGTCATTGCCAGCAGCTTGCCTTCCCCTTGCCACAGAGATTTTCACTCAAAAGTGTTTCTTACTGGGGCAAGGGAGGGCTAGCCAAGGACCTGTGTCAGCGAGCAGCTAACCTCTCAGTACTGTGATCTCTGCAGAGACACAGTGCCAGAGGTATTTGTGGTTCACTGCTGGATCCCATTCTTCTGTGGTATGTCAGCAAAATGCCCCAGCGCAAATATCTGTCCCTTGTGAGGCACAATTCCTGTAAGCAGACTGTGGCATTTTTGGCATGGAGGGGTAGCGGGTTCCAGCCTGGAAAGGAATACGAGCTGTTTTCATCCGTTCAACACCACTGCTTGCACTAGAAATACTGCCTTTGATTAAAACAATGACTGTCAGAGGGTTCTCTGCTCTGCATTTTACAATTGCTGGGCAACTGTAATGTTAGAGAACAGCTTAGATGTTTAATTTATTATGAAACCAATACTGTAAAGAGAAACTATTGGTCAGGTATCGAGAGTTGAATTTAAACATCTATTATTAAAGAAAAATGAAACCTTGATTTACTGTAGACACTTCTCTGTCATCTAGCCATTAAATGAAATGCAGCCTTAATTGAAAGCATTAGTGCTGTGTATGATGACTCACTTTCATTTTACGTGGATTCAATTTTGGTCCTGTAAAACTTCTGTCGGCAAAAAAATTGGCCCTTGATCCACATTTGAAGGGTTGTGGTTCAGTATAGAAAGGAACATAGCCTTTTGCTGGAAGCCAGTGGGGAATTTTCTAAAAGAGAGCACCTCCCTTCCCCCCAGACTTTTCTGCTTTTCAGTTAATGAAAGGTTGGACAGGTTAATAAATCGGTGTTGTATCACATCCAGAACAAAGAGCCTGCCTGGCACTTCTTTTGAAAAGCATTTTTTGCTTAAATGTCACTTCATAAATGTCACCTTAATAATTTACATGCAAATGAGCCCTGATGTTCTATTACACTGCTTAAAGGAAAAAAAAAAGAGTGGATGGGCACATCAAAACTTCCGATTGTGGATTGAAAGTGATAGCCTCCTGGGTCTGCCTAGCCACCCTCAGAGCGGCTCAGGGAGCCAGCTGGTGTGTGAGCTCAGGGACTTCAGCAGTCAGCCTCAGCAGATGAGACACAAGAGCAGAGTTCCAGTGAATAAACAATTGCAGGTGTAGGGTAGCAGTAGCTTTTGTAGTGGGCATGTGGGGACAGATGGAGAAGCTGGGGTAGTAGCTCTGTGACAAATATTTACATACATATTTTGTAGTCTGATCATTATTCATCTCAGGACTAAAGCTCTGTCTTCTGCCACTGCCTACCCCTTGGCAGGGGAAGATGCCCTTTTTTGGAAAAGGAAATGAAAACCAGGTCAGACAATTGCCATGGAGAAGCTGCTGGGTGGCTTTTGAACCTCTCAAGCTCCCCATATGTCCAGCAGCAATGATGTTCAGCTCCAGGATTCCCAGGTCACCTGAACCCCCTGTGGGGACTGGTTTTGCTGTGCGCCTTTGAGATCTGCTGGACTTGAGCCAGTGAGAGTTCTGGGTATCCACCATTATGTGTTGGAGCTCTGGGAGCTCCTTTTCAGTGTCTTGAGCTCCCTGCGGGATATGATGTGTTCCGTTGTGTCTTGGCTGCGGTGAGGTGCAGTGGATAGTGAAATGAAGATGTGAAATCTGGCAGGCAGGAAGAGTGGTAATAGACTAAAGAAAACAGGTTATTTGCAAACTTCATGCCCCTTTAAACAGGGAAACAAAAAGCAGAGATGGGATGAAACAAATCTGTTACATTTCAGCAGAGGTTTTGAATTACATCTGCCTTTGTATGTTGAACGTAAGATAGGAAGGGATCCATTTCTCCTTTGGATGTAGCTGTTTTTCCTGCTTTCCTGTTGTTCAAAGAATGGGAATTGTTGCCAGAGTACTAATCTTGCCAGATCTGCTATGCTGAGCTTGCCCTGGGAAGGGCTGCAGCATGTCCATGCTGGGGGTGAGAGCTTTTCATATATTGACGTTGTGGTCCATCTACTGGTGGCAGATCTTTTCTGAGCCCTGGGCAGACACGGATACCGCCCTTTGCCTGAAAGGGCCTTTGGCAAAGAATGGTACAGAGGGAATGAAAGGAAGGAACACATATAACAGCAGGTTAAAACCTTCAACAACCATCTCTCCTGATCAGATGTCACAGGTGCTCCCTTGTCTCTAAGGCGCTGAGAACAGATGATAGGATATTTTTCTTTCCTCAGCCTGTTCTGTGTGTTGCTGATGGAGTAGTATTCTGGTAAATTTTTGCATTAAAAAGTCGAAAAGGCTTCTCCAGAGCCTTTTAGACTAATGCCTCTCTGGCTCCAAGCCTGCCTTGTACTGGATGGTCTAGCTACCTATTTCTTAATTCCCAGTTACAGCTGAGAGTGAAACACAGGGACTGTGAGGGCTGTGAATGAGGATCTGAACAGCACTACTGACAAAATCGCTCCCTTTGCCTACAAGAGCTTGTTAAAGACAGACATAAATCTACAGCTGAAGACGACATCTTTGATGGTCTTTTAGTGTCCTAAACCCCTTTTGTCCCAGTGAAAATGCAGACCTGCATAAAAGCAGACTTTTACATTGCCTTGTGTTGCTGGTTTATGCAAGGCTTCTTTTTCTTCTGCCCTCCCCTTCCCAATGGGTCAGTACCAGTCAAGCTTGTAAAGCAAGATGCAAGTCTGCTTATAGTAACGCGAGTCCGAATGACGCTGCTACCGAAAGCATTCAGGCACAAACGCTGCTTGGCTGTGTTCCCCCTTTCTATTTAGTATCAGTTACCAGATTTACTAGAGTACAGTTCCCTTCCAAACATCCTTAAAAAATTCCAGCACTTTTCCAAAGTGATATGGGCCAACATTTAAGAATCCTTATGATAAATGATGCAGAACTTAAATCTTTTCTTCTGCAGATGGTACCAAAGTCTCTGATGCAACCTTGATGGAGGTCTTATTGATGAATGACTTTAAAGTTGTTATCAACAACACAGCATATGATGTGTCACCTCCTGTAAAAGGTAAGAGTGATGTGTAATAACTTATTATCTCACTTCATCTAGTGAAAGACATGGGAAGTCTCAGAAAACTGAAACCTGTCTGGAGAAAGGAGTATCTCTGTTGCTCACCATTGGATGAGATTTTGGGGGTTGGAGGTGGGGAGAGAAAGCAGAAATGTAGGTTCTTGAAACATTTTACATGGCAAAAATTTTCTTTTCAGATAAGCTGAGTAGTGAGCATGCTACTGAAATGGAAGATATCAAATCCTTGGTTCACAGACTGTTTGTGGCTCTACATTTAGAAGATCACCAGATCAGGAAAGAGAGAGAATTGCTACAGAAACTGGACAATCTGAAAGAAGAGCTGCTGCCTCTGGAACAGGTTGGAAAGCAGGATTGCTTTTTTATTAAAAAAAAAACCCCATCTCAAAATCATTTATTTTCATCAAGAGTAAGCCCTGCAATAGAAAAAAAATCAGCATGAATGGCCAGGGTGTGTCTGTGCTGTTTGTTATGCAAACAAGAATCAATTTAAATACAATTCAGCTTATTTTAATTTTATTTCTTTTCCCACCTGCTATGCACATGTAGTGTAGAAACCACAACATCTGGAGGAAACTCATGAACAAGCCTAAGCATGGCTACCATTGGGATTCAAAGTCATTTTAGTCATCTGTTACTCTAGGAGTTCTGAATCCTCATTACAGAAAAAACAATAGGTTACCATAATCCCAGAAGGGAAGGTATGAATATTGATCTAGGGTTGGGCTAAGATAACCCAGCATGAAGGGCGTGAAGTCAGAAGGACCCTGACAAACTTTTCCTTGGCTTCAAGACCTGCTTTGTGAGGACCAGCCTCAGCATTAACCAGAGCTGCCTTGGAATAGACATAAATTCCTGGTAGTGGTGGGAAGGAGAGTTTAAAACCAGCGTTTCTTAGTGCAGAACAGCCAGGAGATCTGGTTGTCCTTGGATTTCAGTCCTTTTCTTTCATAGAATCATAGAATGGTCTGGTTGGAAGGGACCCCAAGGATCGTAGAGTTCCAACCCCTCTGCCACAGGCAGGGCCACTCACCTCCAGGCCTGGACCTACACAAGGTTGACGAGGGCCCCATCCAGCCTGGCCTTGAACACTCCTGCGGATGGGACATCCACCACCTCTCTGGGCAGCCTGTTCCAGCACCTTACCACCTCTCTGTAAAGAACTTCCCCCTAATATCTAATCTAAACCTTCCCTCATTTAGCTTCATTCCATTCTCCCTTGTCCTGCCATTATCTACCCTCTTAAAAAGTTGATTCCCCTCCTGTTTATATGCTCCCTTCAGGTACAGGAAGGTTGCAATGAGGTCCCCCTGCAGCCTTCTCTTCTCTGGGCTGAACAAGCCCAGCTCCCTCAACCTCTCTTTGTAGGGGAGGTGCTCCAGCCCTCTAATCATCTTCGTGGCTCCTCGGAACCCTCTCCACATCTCTTTTGTATTGGGGGCCCCAGATCTGGACACAGTACTCCAGATGGGGCCTCACGAGGGCAGAGTAGAGAGGGACAATCACCTCCCTGTCCCTGCTGCCCACCCCTCTTCTCATGGAGCCCAGGATAGCACTGGCCTTCTGAGATGCAAGAGCACACTGCTGGCTCATGTTAAGTTTCTCATCCACCTTCTCAGCAGTGGAAGTTGGTAAGAGGAGTCAGTAAAAGATACTGAAAAAGTACCTAGCACAGCAAAGAGAAAACATGGTTGAGGAGCTGCTCACCAGTTGCACTCATGTTTGCTGAACAGGTTTCTTTCTATATTTCTTTTCCTTAGATGAAAGCCAGAATCATGGACAGTGCAAATGCAAAGACCTCCAGGCTTCTATGGGTCGGCTTAGCTCTGATGTCAACACAAGGGGGAGCACTGGCATGGCTCACGTGGTGGGTCTATTCATGGGACATCATGGAGCCAGTCACCTACTTCATCACTTATGGGAGTGCCATGGCTTTCTATGCCTACTTTGTTCTTACTAAACAGGTAAGTCCTTGATTTGTAGATGTCTGGAGTATTGCAGAGGAGGAAGACTGACTCTGAGAATCACAGCATTCAGGCTCTGGTGAAAACATTATTCCCTAAGTAGACTTACTGTCAGATACAGACTGACTGGGGCTGGAGACAAACATTACATCATGTGAAGTCAAGCCAGGTACTGTTTCACACCAACTCCAGATCAGCTGTTGAGCAGAACTACTATCTCTGAGATCTCATAACCTAAGGAATGAAAAGTGGTGAAAGAAGTCTCTCCTTTTATTCTGATTTTTTACAGAGCACTTTGAATAGCAAATGGCACCTTGCTCATGGCTGCAAAGGGAGAGCCAGCAGCAGTGCTGTGCCAGTGTGGGAGTGCTGCCTGACAGCAGGCCAGGAAGCAAATCACTGAATGGTAGCTTCTGTTTGCTGGAGTTTGCATGTAAATGGTGCAGGGTGCCAAATGGTTTGGAAGTCTGGCAGCGGCGTTATTGAAATACACCCATTTTTTAGTGCCTGAAGAAGTGTTACTGCTTTGTTCTTCCCAACCTGACTGCTTTTCCTTGACTTTGAATGAACAGAGGTAAATCTAGGGCAGCTGAAATGCAGCAGGAAACGGGCTTTATTTAGAAGAAAAAATTCTGATGAGTAACAAAAATGCAGATCTTGACTGAGCTGCATAATACAGATGTGTCCTGAAACCCTGTAAGACTTTGAGGAATGTTTCTTTTTCCTGCTTGAAGTCTGTGCTTTACTCCCTAAGTGGATACCATGATGATGAACTTTCTGTGACGCAAAACTCTTGCGGTCATGGAGGCATGTGGAAGAGTAGCCAACACTTCCTTCCATAATGCCAGGGGATCCGTACACCTCCAGAGACATGGGGTTCCTTTAGGGAAAAGGGGCTCTGAACACAAGGTTTAGTCATTCTGACTGATGTTCAAGGGTTAAGGCATTCCTACCTCTTGTGTGTCAATCGATAAAGAGATGTTTGAACAGCTGCCGGTGCCATCGCTTGAGACTTCCAGGTAAGTCTTTGGGCAATTGTAATTGAACTGACTCCTTGTAAATAGCATCTGTTAACTTGAGCAGCTTCAGTCATGACCACATTATGTCTTCATTGTGATTGAAAATTCCTTTAGATAAGATAGAGACAATTCATACTGTATGTCTACAAGTCCCTCACGAGCTACAAGGGCATGCCTTCATGTGTAGCCTCTTAACGAGCACACGTGTGTGTTGAATGAGATCAATCATTCTGAAACAGGCTGAATTTCTCTTGAAAACTCATCTGTGCAGATAATTCCTGACCTCTACCCAGTTTCCTTGCCAAGCCCCAATATGTCCCCTGCTTTCTTCACCAGGACTACATTTACCCCGACGCTAAAGACAGGCAGTTCCTCCACTACTTCTATCGGAAATCGAAAAGACAACATTTTAATGTGGAACGATACAACAAGCTGAAAGAAGACCTGGCAGAGGTATTTAAGAAATGAGGTAGCCTCTGGTTTAAGACTTTCTCAGTAAACTCTCGGCTATTACCTCGAGGTTTGTTGCTTCTATTCAGAACAACGTATTGCTTGTCAGACAGTTTGAGCTGCTGCAATGTTTGTCGTTGATGTGTTAACAATACTTAAGTCATCAGAAAGGGAAACCTTAATGAATTTGACTAAAAACAAGTAAGTTGGTTTTATCGGCCTCCCACACCCATTTTTGCATATTCAGAACTGTTGCTTTTTAATAGAACATCTGTATTGCTTCAAGAGGCATTGTGTTTGCTGCACTGCTCTGGTAGCACAGTCTTCTCTCTTCCTTGGAAGGAAACAGTTCAGCATTTGAGAACTTAATCTTACTCCTCAAGGAAAAGCCTTCAATTTCCATCCAGTCACCCCTGTTCTGTAAAAGGTGCTGGGGCCTGGGAGAAAGTCTGTAATCTTTGTGACAAAATGTAGCAGATCCCACTACTCAGTGCTAACTCACCCACTCCATCTCCCCAGCCCTGTGGTCAGCATCTCTTAAAAGAAAATGGAAACTACCCCTAATTTCAGTTGAAGACCTGTGGCTCAGGGTTACCACTTCATGAGCCATGGTTGGCATGAGGCTAGAGTTCGATGCTGTTCAGCAGCCTTCGAGTATGAGTTTAGTAACTGTAACTTCAGGAAACTAACACTTTGGGGTGCAGGTGAGTGGGTGGATGAGCAGGACATGTGCTTCATGCTGGAGTCTGGCCAAATGACCTGAGCAGGTCTGTGTGTCCAGCTTCCTCCGTGTGATTAGTCTGGTTTCTTGCATAAGGCCGGTGCTTCTGAGAAAGGAAAGATACTGGATGTGTGGAAGAGGGGGAGGAAATGGAGGGCTGCCCAAAGATGAACTCTCTTTCTTGCCCTGGCAGGCAGAAGAATCCCTGAGGCGACTGCGCCAACCTCTGCACCTGAGGCTTCCAATCCAGGAAATCAATGACAAGGACTGACTTCCTGACTTGGGTTTTGTATATATTAGCCTTGCCCTTTCAAAACTGATATGAACATTTAGTTACTCTACAGAAACTGGATATTTTTGACCACTACTGTTTTGAAAGTTGCAATAAATATCTATAAAAAATACTTGGTCATGTGATGGTTTGGGTGGGGTTTTTTGTGGGGGATTTCTGTTGGGTTTTTTTTAATACTATATGGAAGTTGCTGAAGCAAAGTTGATAAGTATCATGAAGAAATCTCATAAGTAAAATGAAGGCATCCTGCTTTGCTGGTAAAACGACAGGGTGTTTTATAGAACAAGGGGTGTCTTTTTAGGATTACTATAGCACAGCAGTAGCTCATAGAATGATTCTCTGCGTTAAGGATTTGGTTATTTTCTCCTGATATTTTTGTTTTCCTTCCCTTAACTCGGTGCTTTGACTTTGATATAATGCCATTGCTGGAGGTCATGCTTGCATTACAAGTCTGCTTTTTTAGTAAATAGTGCTGGGAAAGTAAGATACATAAGCTCAGTTACTATAAAATCATTTGTTTACTGAAAAAAGATATCAAAACAGTCAGATTGATACATTAATCGTTTATACAGAGATCAAAAGTAGCCATAGTAAGATTTAGTATCTGTGAAGCAGAGCACAATATATGGAAAGATTTAACTAAAGCAGAGCAAAAACATCAACGTTTTTAGACCCGGGATATCGGATTAAGAGTTTTCTCAACTTGAGCTCCGCACTGCCCCCTAGAGGTAAGCGTATGTACCAATAATGTAAAAAATAATAAAAGAAATACTCGCTTCTAGAAAGCATTATTGGAAGTACTGGTGCTGCAGTAATAACAACCCTGTGGTGAACCATACGCACCGTGGCGGTGTGTGGCTGATCTCCAGGGCCAAGGGGAGGAAGAGGCTGATCCACCCCCAAGGCCTGAAGCATGAAGGTTTGCAGAAGTTGTATTTTGCGGAGCTGCCTAGAGATGTCCAGCAGTTGTATGTGAGTCTGGAACCCTGAGATGATTTGTTTTAGCTTTAGAGCTGTGTACAACCTGTACAAGCTTGTATTTCACTGTTTCTTGCTTAGAAAGCACCCGCAAGCTTTAATTGTGCCCCAAACATAAGTGATGCACAAGCAAAAGGAAGCCCTTTATTAGTGCTACATTTGTACTAAAGGAACAAAGTTTCTCTCTACTGTTGAGAGAAAATTTTAAAAATGTCTAAAAAGCTGCAAATCCACAGATTTAAAAAGATGCCCTGCTACCATATTCCCTGAAACCATGCTCTTGGAGCAAGAAAACTGATCTTATGCAACAGTTGAAACGTTTTGCAAATAGTAAAGTGTGATGCCGTTGTTAGATGGCAATCAAGCAAAAAACTTATAGAATACTAGTTTCAATAAAATCTGAGCACCTCTTATTAGGTTAGCACCAGCCAACTTTTCCCAAATTTCCCCAGATGATTTCAGAAACTATGCTATGTGTAAACTATAATGTTTGATTGCAGTGGTTCTGCAAACAATCTTGTAGATTGGTCCCCTGAATGAAGATGGTGTGTTTTTCACATCAATGAATATTAATTAATAGTGGTCATTATTAAATAGCAACCTACTTAGATTTTGGATAAAAATACAATTTTTTAGTTAACATTGAGGCAAAACAGGGAATCTGTTTTTTCCCTATAGCACTGATATCTCTGCACCTATCCACTCTGCGATAAGACACTTTCCTGTTAACGACAGTGAGAAGTTCTGTGAACTCCAAGGAAGAGCCGTGCTTCCTAAGTGTCTCACACAAATCTTGAATGTACCAGGAACCATTTAAGGTGTCACGATGGGAATAGTAACCTGTTGTAGAACAGAAACATGGAGTTAGAGCCAAAAGTAAGTAGTGATACCACCTGAAAAGCATTCATGAGAGATACTGCTTACTGGCTACATCTGTAAGGGATTCCTAAGGGGTGCAAACCTTGCTTTGCCCATTCTGTAATCTCACTGGAAAATGTAGATGGGCAATGGCTTTGAGATCACTTAGAGCCTTCAGCCGAGGGGAGTGTGGTTCAGGGACTGGCAGCTTACAGCATTGTATCTGCACACTGCAAGAGAGCGTATGGAACTGAGGACAAGGCACACGGAGGACTGGAGAGGCCAGCCACGTAGTGCAAGGAACCTCAGAAACCACCAAAATCCTACAGCCCTGGAAAAAAGGGGAATGCTTGCTGGCAGCAGCAGCAAGATTATGACTCCAACATTTCTGCTTGGCAAATTAACATCAATCTTGATGGTTTATTTTCACTTTTTCTTAAAGTTGGGAGGCTTGCTCCCAGAAAAGATGTCACCTACCAGACACGCAAAACAGATGACCTGGAACTGTACTGATTATTTTGACTGCAAAATGAAGACGTGTTCAAGCTTCTTACAGTCCTGTATCAAGGCATCAGCTGCAAAATTCCAGAACTTACCTTGTGCCACAGAGTAGCACATAAGAAAGTCTGCACCAGCAGGCAGGGTATAGATGCCAGCTGCATCCACTTCAGTCTCACTGACAGAGGACTCGTCTCTGCTGTCTATTGCATCATGAACAAGAATTGCATTGTCGTGTTTATCACCTCGACATGCCTGTTGGTGAGAAGTATTGTTATGCTTTCATTTCTGCCAAGCTCACCTTCTGACCCCAACCAGAGAGGACTTCTGTTCAGTTAAGTGTTCCACACTACCACGAATCTGGATTCATAGTACTTTATCAATTAAAGTATTGGTGACAAGTCCTGTCAGAGCTCTAAGATGATCACAGAATCGCTGAGATTGGAAGGGACCTCTTGAAATCACCCAGTCCAACCCCCTTGATTCAAGCAAGTTTAGCTAAAGCAGGCTGTCCAGGACTACGTCCAGTCAGCTTTCAAGTATCCTCATAGATGGAGACTCCAAAACCTTTCTGGGTATTAACTTTCAGTGTTTCATCATCCTCAAAGTAAAAATATGTTTTCCTTCTTGAGATGGAATTTCACACATTTTAATTTGTGCCAGTTGCCTCTTGTCCCGTCACTGGGCACCACTGAAAAGAATCTGGCTCCTTCTTTATTCCCTCCCACCAGGCATTTATAAATGTTGCAAAGATTCCCCTGAGCCATCTCCTCCAAGCTGACCAGTCTCAGCTCTCTCAACCTCTCCTCATGAGAGATGCTCCAGTTCTTTAACAATCTTTGTGACCCTTTGCAGGACTCCCTCTGGTAAGTCTGTCTCTCTCTTGTACTGGGGAACCCAGAACTGAACACAGTACTTCAGATGCAGCCTCACCAGTACTGAGTAGAGAGAAAAAATTAGCTCCCTCAGACTTGTTGACAAGACAGTGCTGAATAACTGCTCTGAAGCATAGCCATCATCATGTGCTGTTCCGCTTCTGCTCTCAGCTCAGTCCCAAATGTATGTTTGGGTTTTTTTTGTGAGACACCAGCAAGTGAGCCCAGTACTGTCAGAAAGGCTGTACATGGAGGATAAGTAGGTAAGAACACCTTCAAAAGGTACAAAGTAGGTAAGGAGCATTACCTAGGAACTATCGCGAGACAAAAACATGAAAATCTTATTTCCAGTGATCAAGTTCCATCCTCACTCTTTCCTCTGATTTCCAAAGGTAAATGTTATGCTAATTGTGCTGTAAAATAATTAATTTAGTTCATTAACTAAGTTAATTTCCTTTTGATGAGAATATAGTATAAATGCTTCCAAGTATATTTTTCCACTTTTAGTTTTAAGTAATAAGGAAGCTTTCACTTGAAAAAACCAGTCATTCTTAGTAGAATTAGTCTGCTGAAGGCCAGGTTCTCATTTGAGTTCGCTAACTGCAATGTGCATAAAGATGGGATGAAACCCTGTAGAACCTGGTTTGTTCCGTAACTGACTCTGCTTTGAACAGGGGGCTGGACCAGAGACCTCATGAGGGTCCCTCCAGCTCACACTGTCCTGTGAACCAAGGAGGGAAATAGGAGGTTACATGTGGGCTTCATTTGACAGCTTAGAAATACTGCTCAGACAATAAAACCTGAAATTGTTTCTTAAATTCTACAGAGATGCCAAATGCTGGTTAGGGACAGAAGAGAAACAAAACAAACACACTGACAGGCCCCACCCCACCCCAAACAAAACCACCAACAAACACAAACCAAGAAAATTTTTAAAAAACAAAACCACCAACAAAACAAACATCACCAGAAACAACCAGAAAAAAACATTACCATCACCACCAAAACCACCCAAACAAAATGTTCACAAAAACACACAAAAACCAAACACAAAAAAACCCCTTATGTACAGATCAAGTACTTGCCAGGAAGGAAACAGTGACGGTAAGGAGGTTTGATAGCTTCCTACAGCCTAGCCTAGGGGCTGAGAGGTATGAACACTAGGAACTGCACTGAAGTTGTGCACAACTTTCTCAGAAAATTGTAACTGTCTTCTCTGTCATTAAATACACACTGACAGTCAATCCCATGTGGGCTTCATTTGAGTTACTCTTCATAAAATGACTTACGAAATGCAGCTATACAGATCAACACTTGTGTATGTAAAGGTGTAATTTGTTGCTTGGGGTTTTGTGGTTGGTTTTGGTTTTTAAAAAAAATCATCCCTGTCTCAAATGCCTTTAAGGAACAGATTTCCATACCTTGTTTCCTAGAGATGCAAAAACTTTCCCTAGTGGGAAGACTGTATGGGGGAAACTGACTTCTGTATGACAAGACAACACAGGTCAGTGTGGACTCCACCAAATTCAGAAACAGACATCTTACCTGAATGATAAATATCTTTGGCTTTCCTGCCAGGCTCGGGCACCGGTCTCCTTTGAACATGTCTGTGATTGCCTCAATTTGAATTTTCCCATCGAACGCGTAAATGTGATCGTCCTCACCGTGACTCAGGAACACACAAACAAAGCAGTCAGCATTGCTGTGGTCATCCTCACAGGCTGAAAAAGTCAAGCGGCGTTCAGATGACTAAACAGCAGTCTTCAGGTTTAAAAAACACTGTATATTTGTATCATGTACGTTAATCTATCAGTCCTTTTTCAGATAGCATGACACTGCAGGGATCGGAAGGTGCAGTGACTCAACATGGCTGAGGATGAAGGCCTCGAGTACAAAGAACAATGTTATTAATTTATCCCAGTTTCAGGTACTTTCAGCAACTTCATTATTTCTCTCCAGAGAGAAAGAGAAGTAATCTGAAGTCTAACCCTGAAGTCCTTCTG
This sequence comes from Zapornia atra, assembly GCA_013400835.1. Taxonomy (NCBI): domain Eukaryota; kingdom Metazoa; phylum Chordata; class Aves; order Gruiformes; family Rallidae; genus Zapornia; species Zapornia atra. Next base: position 337,705 of record VZTU01004777.1, on the reverse strand, counting down.
ATGTTAAACAACTCCCTTGTTCACGTGAGTTACTGTAAGTTAGAGAAGGGAAAAAAAGATATCTGGAAATCTTACTACAAAGAGACATAACCAATATATAGTTTCCTACCTTCAATAAGTTTCCGCTCCACATCATCTGCTCTCAGATCATCAAAAAGTCTGACTTCAAATCCAAGGTCTGTCAAACTATTGTTAAAACACATCAGTATCAGTAAAAATCTTACTCAAATGGGGTATCAGTTGCTACACACTCAATTGGGTTCCCTGCGAGAGAATGAGTATTTGTGGTTTAGCATTATTTATGGACTAAATTTGACTTTCAACTCAATCTGGTGTCAGGTGTGGGTGTAATTCCTAAAGTTACTTCAAAGAGTTTGCCCTAAGAGATGTCTGGACACACTGAAATCACGGGACTTGCGCCAGCAGCTCCTCTGACTCGAAAGAACTGTGCCTTGAAGCTTTTTATTAGTGGTGCATAGGTGCTGATGTCTGCAAAATCTTCTGTTCTACATTGTAAGATTTAGGTAACTGCTTATTTGACTTATGATTTCTGAAGTTGAGCTTTTTAGGCTTGAGTAGAGAAACCAAGTTTCTTACCTGCGTTCCAGGTTGTTCCTATCTGCAAAAGTCCCACGTCTGTCTGGCATCTTCAGCTTCCAAGAAAAGTGCTCGTGATTGAAGACTAATGCAAGTCCCCTTCTTTCATGGCTCATTTTGTACTGCACTGCAGGATCAAGTGTTTGTCTGTTGCCAGAGACAGAAAACAAACATTCTTAACAAATGAGTTAATGGCCAGTTGAATTCTCTTCTTGTATTTCTACTAAAAACCTAATCCTGGACTTTTTTAATTGACTAGAGACTTTGAGGATCCAATTTAAGAAGACAGGACTTCAAACTGCAATATTTTAGCAAGAGCTTGAATCTTTAGGTCTTTCTGGAAAGCTTGGGCACGTTAAGCAATTCAGTAAAAACAAGCGTTGGGTATGTGCTAGGCTCTGTCGGGTAGATCGAACAGTTCTGTACAGTGTATGTTTCCCTTGTTAGGAGGCTGACTTGGTAGTAAGGCCTAAGTTAGTGCACTTCAGACTTGGCTCCAATTCTCCATGTGTTTAGCTAAATATTATTTTAATGTAACTGAATAGTGCATATATACCTATTTTGAATTGTAGCTGTCTGGGATTTGCTTCAAGTTCTAACTAAACAGAGTGTTGCATCATAACCAACAATCTGAACTGGTGATGAGGTGGTATGCTTAGTGTATCTTGCCAAAGGAGAGCACATTTGTATTATTTACCCTAACAAAATGACAGCTATGACAATACAACTGTTCATCTACGTTTTTAGCAACCAGGCAGAAAAAACCTAAAGCTGAAGGACGGTGTTCTGACAGACAGAACAAATGACTCACTCAGCTTCTAAGTAGAGGACTTCAAACTATCATGGTAACAAATGTATGGATCATGTGCATGTTTAGAGTAGCATTCAGCAATTTTACTGTTTCAGGAGCAAAACCCAACATAGAAGTTTGTGTTGGCTGTACACTTGGACCCAAAAGGTTGTTTCCAAGTCTTGGTATAGCTGTATTTTGAGAGACAAACAGGCACACTTACAGTGTGGGGAGCAAAAACTGAAGCAGTTCTGGCAACAGCTGTGGCAACAGACAGGGCTGGTGGTGCTACAGATGTACAGAAAGATCGGGTCATGCTCCCCAAGAAGTGGCTCTAGTCACAGCTGTCAGTTTTGGCATGTTACTGTTTTTTTCCTGCTATGGAACACTCAGTTTTGGTGTAGCCAGTGGAAGAGGTTGCTTAGAATATTTGCCTGCAGATGTTATTTAAAGATCCCAGTTTCATCAGCAAAATGCTTTTGTTTCACTACAACGTGAGCAAAGCTATCCATAAACTATTCTCCACTTTATTATGAGCAGCCCCTTAAAATATCTTTTTATAACAGCTGGATAAGAATTCAAACAGGGAATAGGATTTCTGGATGACTGTTCCAGGTCTGGGTGTTTCTGCAATGTTGTCTGGATAATCAGTAAGAAAAGTCCAGCAGGGTGCTTTATCACACCCCAATTTGAGCACTCTTAACCTAAAATGCAGGTGATAAACTTTAGCCCTGTAATTAAGAATGATCTCTCAACTGTACCACTACCAGAGTTTATTTGGATTTTGGCAATTTATCTTCCGCAGGATTCAGCAAGACACAGGGCTAGTAGGGGTTTTGGACAGTTAAGTCCCTGGATCCTGTGAATAACCATTAAAGGATGGTCCCCTATGTATTTCTTCCTCTGCTCGGCTGTATTCACTGAGTAGGTGAGACAGAGTTATCAGGCAGGTAGTTTACCTGAAAAACTCTTGGATGGTCCCTTTACCCTCATTCTAGAGGAGTATATTCCCATGCAACACTTTATGGATAACTTAACCAGCCCAATCATTCCTTAGATTGTAATGGCATTTTACCTCCCTAACGAAAAGGGAGTCTGCTCCTAAGAGTCCCGTCCACGTGCCTGCATGATAAGAAGGGTGGTTCTACATCTGGTGTAGCTAAAACTAGAAGTGTGTTCTGTAAGTGGGTGGAGTTGAGCTGATTAATCCAGTCACACTCTAAACAAAAATCAGAAAACTGGGTACTGACCCCAGTGCCATGGGCCATCTCTGCCATCAGAGCTTTACCTTATATCAAGCGCATCTACTTCTGTGATGTTCTGGTTTCCATCTGTGAGAGAACCAACAAGTGTTTCAGCCACTAAATCATTCATTAAAAAGAAACAATTCGACCCTGTGCATCCAGCTCAAAGTTTTGCTGTTAATGTGAATCAAAAGCTCATTCACACATCAAGTAAGTAAGCATGAAGTTAAACAGCTTCATTAGTGTTTGTACCCACCCACAGTTTTGTCAGGCTGTTCTCAAAGCTGTGACTCCGATAGTCTGAATTCTGGCTGGTCTCAAGACACGAGTGTTTTATGTCTGTGTATCTGTATCTATATGGATTCTGTGATCTATGATGATGAGGCATCAATATGGGCATATTCAGAGACCATGATCTCATGTAACTGACCAGCTGTCTGTCTGTACTCAAACAGTCTCTAACCTGACAGGTACGATGTTACAGAGTCTGCAAATGTGCTGGTGTTTGGTTTGTTTCAGTAACGCTGCTCACCCAAAGCTGAGCATTCTCTTTCGGGCTGGATACAGCATGAGAGTCAGAGCAGGTGGCACAGCAGTACACATAGCTGATGACTACTGAGAAGATGCAAATTTGTACCTTTTCTTCTGCTAAACTATATTGTCATGAGGAGCTCTAGTAGCAGAATGTACATAAAGGTGACGTGGTGGGAACACGCGCATCTCGGGAGCAGCAGAACTGAAGACTTGTGGATGGTTAGGCCACAATATTTATTCCTTTTGCTTAAACAGCTCACAGGCTGCAAAATCACAGCTCCCAGTACTACCGATGGAGACTAACAGCCACAACACAAAAACTAGGTATCATACTGTACCTGTGCTGCTTAATGCAGGTCTGCTATCCACCTGGACGTGTCCTACAGTGAGAAGAGAAGATGGGTCACATATACATATACTTTACAATCTCTACAAGCTGCTTTTCACATCTGATTAAAGGCTCTCACAAGACAAATGAACAAAACTTTGTATCAACTGAGTAGAATCGTTCCCAAAGAAATTAGAATAAACCTGCAGCAGTCTAAAATTGGCTGCAGAAGGCTTTCTGTTAACAACATAGCAAAGGAGGGAGCAGCTCCAAGAAAGTCACATGCTTCTGTTACTATTTACATGGAAACTCCCCACTGGCAAATACCAACCTGTATGCAGGTGTTGGGTGTTACAATTATCACTAATAGGCTGGACACACAGAAAAAGCTAATTCTGTTTCCCTGAAAGTTAAGATAAAGATCAGACTAATGAGAGAAGTGCTGAAGAATGAGTGTAGATAGAACATGGCAACAACACCTATGCCTGTGGCTCTGTTGATAATAGGAAGACAGAGATGTTTAGAGTGCATCTGTGTGTTTACATTTACACTCTCTTCATTTGTGTACCTGCGATCTGACTGGTGCTTTTGCTTCAACTGGAGGAGGGGGTAATCCACCCCAATAAAAGCCAAGAGACCATAGAAACATTACAGTCATCAAACTTTCTGACAGAAAATGGTGTCATGTAGACACAGGAAGAACGGGATCCCCAGGACAAACTAGGGAAAGATGGATTTCCTGTTCTTTTAATGCTGTTTAGTCAGTTCCCAGTCTTTACATTTATGAAAAGCTTTCTGCTTGTCTTACTGAGGTTTGTTCTGAAAACTGATTGCTCTCAACGGGACTACTTACTTGTCTTAAATCTCACAAAGATGGACCGTTTCAAAGGAATCAAAGATCAGCTATGCACTGGGTTACACTGGGATCTCGTAACGTGTTGCCCTGGATACATGTTAATCTCAATAGAGCTATCATTTGGCCCAAAGGGCACATGTACTGGATTTGCATGGCTGAATTTTGGTCATGGCGGTGAGGAGGAAGAGCTGCAGGGGTGGCTTCTGCAAGAAGCTGCTAGAAGCTTCCCCTAGGCCTGATAGAGCCAATACCAGCCGGCTCCAAGAAAGACCCACCATGGATGGCAAAGGCTGAGCCCATCAGTGACAGCAGCAGCACCTCTGTGATAATAGACTAAAGAAGGGGAAAAATAAAACAAAAAACCACCCCAACCCAGCAGCAATTGCATCCATAGACAGGTGTTAGAATATGGGAGACGAACAACTCTACAGACACCAAAGTCAGTGAAGAAGGAGAGGGGAGGAGGCACCCCAGGTGCTGGAGCAGATTTCCATGCAGCCCTTCTATAAGACTACGGTGGAGCAAGCTGCCCCCTTGCAGCCCATGGAGGATGATGGTAAAGCAGATTCCACCTGCAGACCTTGGAGGACCTCATGTTGCAGCAGGTGGTGGGACCTGAAGGTGACTCTGACCCCATGGAAAGCTCCTGGCAGGACCTGCAGCTCATGGAGAGAGAAGCCCACACTGGAGCAGGTTTTCTGTCAGGACATGTGACTCTGTGGGGGACCCAGGCTGGAGCAGTCTGTTCCTGAAGGTCTGCGCCCCGTGGAAGGGACCCATGCACTGGCACTTTATGAAGAACTGCAGCCCGTGGGAAGGACACATGTTGGAGAAGTTTGGGAAGGACTGTCTCCTGTGGAAGGGACCCCACACTGTAGCAGGGGAAAAGTGTGAGGAGTCCTCCACATGAGGAGGAGGCATCGGCCAAGACAACACGTTATGAACTGACCACAACCCCAATTCCCCATCCTCTTGTGCAGCTCAGGAGGAAGGAGAGAAATCGGGAGTGAAGTTCAGCCTGGGAAGAAGCCAAGGCGGAAGGTGCTGTTAAGATTTGGTTTTATTGTTCATTATCTGATTGATTGGTAATAAACTAACTTCTTCAAGTCGACTCTGGTTTACCTGTGACAGTAATGGGTGCGTGACCTTTTGTTACATTTGCTCCCCCCTGCCCAGCTGAGGAGGGCAGTGATAGAGTGGCTTTGGTGGGCACCTGGCCTCCAGCCAGGGTCACCCCACCACAGCACACTATTTAGAAAATGCCATTAACTAAATGGCACAGAAAACAAATGCATACACAAGCCAAGCAGCGACTTTGGCAACCAAATCCAGGCAGGATTGCTGCTTCTTTTACCCTCCTGTTAGTCCATCACCTGTCTCTTGGGCACCTGAGCCCCGGCTATCCACCGCGTTTTCCCCTCTTTTTATAACGCCAGCTGGTTTTCTTCCCCTCTCACCCCTCCCCAAGCGCAGTCCTGCCGGGCTGCCCCGGGATGCCGGGGGCACGGCGGTTGCCTCCCCCAGGTTATCATCCCCCCCCCCCGCCCCTTCATTTCCCGTAGCTGTGGCGGGGGTAGGATGAGGGACTTTGCCTTCAGCGCATATCTACTTCCTTGTTGGTTGCCCCCGCTGCCGTGCCTTCTTCCCGGCACTTTGCGGCGCTCCCCTTCCTTCTCCGAAGGAAGCAAAGGCCACGCTCCCCCCGAACGCCGGCAGCGCTCCGGCTCTGTCCCTTCGCGCCAGCCCAGGGGCAGGCAGCCTCTTGCCCCGCACCGCCCTCGCAAAGAGACCTCCCTCCCGCTCTCCGCCCGGCGCCAGGGCTCGGGGGCAGCCCGGGACCCGCCGGGACCGTTAACGGGAGGCGGGCGCCGCGCCGTTGGCTCCGGCACACACCGAACAAAGCAACCGCCGCCGCCGCCTCTCCCCACAACGGCGCGGGCAGCCGCCGTTACCAACCTCCCCACCTGGGGTTTCACCCGCGCCCACCTACCTGCCGGCGGCAGCTCCGAGCCCGACATGACCGCACACAAAGGTACCCTAGCGTCGTACTGTCCGCGTCTTCCTTCCCGGAGCCGGCCCGCCTTCTGGGCCTGCCCTCGGGGGTAGGGCGTCCCACCCACCCGTCAGCGGCCGCCTTCTCTGGAAGAAACTGGGCGGGAGTAGGGGAAAGCACCGCGGGCCTGGGGCGGAAGGCGGGGTGGTGGCAGCAGCACTCAGGGAAGAACCGACCGCCTCCGGCTGGGGTTCGGCTCGCTGAGGGGGCATCAGGCCCTCCCGGGGCTGCGGGCAGGCGGCCGCGCTCCCAAGGTAAGCCTGTAATGCCTGCGGCGTGGCGGGGGGAGGCGAGCCCTCCGCTGGAGATTGCCAGGGCCGGCTGCTGTAGGTCCAAACTCAGCCGGGAGAACGGAAGGGTGATGCGTTAAAGCGTCTCCTGTTACTTTTCTTAAGTTTATCATGCATTGCCCGTATTCCCGTGAAGGGTGCTTTACCCACCGTGCTTCGGGAACTGCACTCTCACGTTCGAAGGCATCACCCTGAAACACGGTGAGAAGCTACTGCGCTCGCCAGATCTTTCAAAACTTCGTTAAAGTCCCCTTAAAGGCATATACTGTTTCCTCTGCTGCAAGACTACTCTTAGCAATATGCATTCCCATCTGGGCACACATGTATAAACCCTCGGGAGGTTTGGATGTAAACAATTCCGCAGCTTTGCTCTATTCTTGCATCAGCTCTCTTTGATGGTCCTGGAAATGTGAGAAGAGCACCAAGGTGTTGAAGAGAGTGCCGAGGTACTGTAAATGCTGGTAACCCTCAAACGTTTCATTATAGGGTGCTTACTATTCGCTGATCGATTGCACAAGGAAAAAGTTTCTAAACCAAAGCCAGTGATGAAAAAAGCATCCTTCTGTGTAAAAGATTGGCAGATTTGTACTGTGGGTGGATCTGAATTTCCTGCCTGGCCTATTCCTAGGTTGTCTTTAGGATAAACTCCAGTGCAAATGCACTGCTACCAGCACAAAAGGAGGTGGATTAAAGGTGGGGTTTTGTGTATTTTTATCCAGTTTGGCCTCTTTTTATACAGACTTCTTGTGAAATCTTTTAGACGCTTCCTTTTTCGTTAAAAGAGCTATGGATATTTCTAATTGCTTTTTTCCCCTTATTTACACTCATTATCCTCAGGCTGAAAGTCGGCAGATACATCAAGGTAAAACTTGTTTGAATTGTCTTTAGTTAGAACTTGATACTGTTGTATGAGTTTAGCATCTTCCACTATGAAACATTTAGGCTCTTACCCAGGAGGTTCGTTTTTTTTGAACTGCACATCCCAGATCTCTCAGCTCACGCTAGAGCTGCACCTAAACCCACTGGCTGAAAGAATCCTGTGTGAAGCAGCAGCTGTAGAACCTAAGCCCAGAGCTCTGTAACAGCTTTCTGCTCTGCAAACAGCAGAGTTTGAACTTGGATTCTATGTCCCTCACATCAACAGTTAGCTTGAATCTTAGTAGGACAGACAAACACTCTTCTCCACTTTGTTTTGCTGGAGGCTAAGGGCACACTCCGTCAACAGATGAGTCACCAGTAACTTGATCACACAAAGCCTAATGCTTCTTTGACTTGTCTGCATTTCAACCTACTTATAATAAATGGAAGTTTCTGTTATACATGCATGTACATGCTTTGGAACACATTTCAGGCTGTTGCAGTAGCTCCACCCTAAGCAGCATTTTTTGGAAAAAGCATGGATATTTCAAGAAGGGAGTTTGATTATGGACACACTGCTGTTATGCAGGTCATCAGAAGAGCAAAATAGCCTGAGGGATTATAAAGAATTAACCTGTAAAAAAAAATTCACTGCAATATTTAGAGTATTACTGACTACATAAAAGCATGCAGTAATGAGTTAAATACCCCAAGCTGCTATGCATAGTATTAGATATTTATATATAAATATGTTAAAAATGTAAGTTGTTAAATGGTATGATTAATCCTGGGGTGACTGCTAGCCTTTATTTTGGAGCTGTGGCTTCAAAAATATATTTTGTAGTTTGCAAGTAACTGTAATAAAGGATTTCTGCTACAGGAAAAGCTTGCACAAAGTAAAGGCTCCCTGGAAGAAGTCAAATGCTTCCCGTGGTTTGCAAGCAGAACTATCAACGTGTCAGTCATGCCGTCCAGCAGTGTTAAAGTTCTTTGTAGTGTATGCATAGTTCAAAGGAAACTCTTGAAGGCTTTCATGGCATAATTACAGGTTCACACAGAAGGGAATGAAACCCAGCTCTTTCCAACAGTGAAAGTTTTCTGTGTTTATTTAAACATCTATTTTAAGCTTGTTTTTATGCAATTTGACAGCCGGCCTATTGAATTATAGTGGTCTGGACTCATTGTGGTACTTTTAAAACAAGCAATTCCCTTACCATTCCCTGTTTTGAGGCTAAAAGAAGCATGGCCAGAGACCTTCAGCAGGAACTTTATTCTATGAGGCACTTATGTTCAGTGTCATGTACAGTTAAGCTCTAGTGAAAAACAAAACCACCACAAACATCCAGTAAAGAAAAAACATATAAAAGTACTTCTGGAGGAGAAATCACATTATAGTCCACGAGTGTGGTAAATTTTAGGCTTTTAGCATTGTTTCCACTCCCTGTGATGCAGTATTTTAAGTTCTCTCCTGTGGATTTGTAAGGCAGAATCAGGTCACCAGGAGAGCAGATCAGAATTTCGGACAGAGGACCTAATGCAAAAGCTAAGGTCTGGCAGCTGTCGCTCAGTAAGGAAAGATCAGTACAGAGAACAAATCCCAAATAATTCAGACTTCAGGCGACTTCAGCTAGAGAAGTCACAGAGGGAACAAATATCAGGCAGCCCCGGAGACAGTATTTTAAAGGAAGGTTTGTTGGGCATACTGACCCTGTCTGGGAACTTACTTTTACTTTTCATCAGAAAGGACTAAATGAAAGCAAAGATGAATACAGTAACCAAGTCACACCACAGAACAAATATAAATCAAGTTTGTAGAACAATATATCATTTCTATGCATATAATACACAACAAAAAAGTTTTATTTGAAAAATAAACATTTGATTAATTTTTAAAATAACAAAGCAACTACATTCCACCCTTTTGTCAAATCAAAAGCCTGTCCTTTGCAAGATGTTAATTTTAGTGGTCAAGCCTTAACAGGATCAACACAATTTGATCTGAAAAGTGCTGTGGAAGTAAGGTTGATATAGGTAGAAATACGTAGTGCAGATGTATACCCTTGCTAAGGGTTTGGGGTTTTTTGTTTTGTCTTGTTTCTTTTAAAATTGAACCCATGAAAGAGCATGCATGAGACACAGCTAAAGGCAACTGTACCAAAAGTATGAAAGTACAGGCAATTTAAGATGCCATATTAACACACACAAACCACTCCTTCCTTTTGAATCTATCAGATGTATTGACTGCTAGTAAACATAAAATTTGACCTATATTTAAAAAAAAAAATCATCTGAGAATTTAACACAACTCTTCTGTGCCTGATTTCCCCATTATGGAGTTTTCTTAAAAACTTTAAAATGGCATTAGTGTTTTATGATAGCATACCCTGAACTGACACACACCAAAGGAAACTAATTTCAGTTTCTGAGCTTAAGGGGGAAGAGAAGGAAGACTTGTTTCCTTTTTACATTAGGAAGAGTATCATAGTGACTTAAACCAGTATATTCATGTCAGTGTTTAATATATTATTGTCTCATTCATTTCACACCGTGACTTCTCAGTATCTTCTTTCAGAGATCTGTCTTATCCTCGTAGCGACACATACATGCAGCTCGCTGGCTATCCAGGTATGGCTTACATCCTAAATGTATAACTGCATCAAACAACAGCTGAACAGTCGATTCACAAGCTGCAAGTAAAGAGGAGTTCAGTTAAAACTGAATGGAATATGAAACTAACAAATTACTTTGGCAAACTGAGAATGATTTTAAGAAAGAAGCAGTCTTCTTTGGGCATAGCAAATGCATCGTCAAATGAAAAACTGAACCAATACAGAATCATTGAAGTTGTGAGGAAAGACTTTTCATATGCCAACCAAAAGGAGAGAGAAAATTGATTGCACATGGAATGTTATCAGTGTTAAAAACATCACTTAGTCTTGGAAAGATAAAAGAGCTGTTTTACGCCCCCAATCTTTGCATCCTGATTTATTCAGAGGTTGTTATCTTTAGCAGCAGCTCAACAAAACTGAGCAAATATTGATTAGCTTTAACACTAAATACTAACATGATGACTTCTTTACAATTAAAAGAATTTGAGCATATACTGACTTATTCTAAAACCTGTCTGCTCTCAGTGGGGCTATGGACTGTAAAAGTGACATTGTGTTAAGTTAAAAAGTGTGGTTATGTCATGTACTGATCAGATGCAGGCTAACAACCAGGAGGGTCGTTACTGAAAAAACTAAGGGACAGCATTAATTGCTCCCATGGTAACAATGTATTAGTCTAATAGCTTACTTCATAAAAGGAAACAATTCAGTATTTTCCTACAGTTGAACAGCAATCACATGTAGTAGACTCTTAGAACTCACCCAGCAGAACGGTCAATATTCAGCTGTACTACAGTAAATGCAAGAATTATACATGCGTTTTGATCAAGTTGTATTCCCATATTCATACTCCTAAAGAGGAAGCAGTCCTTTTTCCCTGCAAGGTTAGTTTTAACCCTGACCATTTTCTTACGCTGTGTCATTTCTCTGCTGTACAAGTGTCTGGGCTGCACAACGAAAGGACAGAACAAGGAATCTTTCAGCAATAGCATCAGCTTAGGAAAACATAGCATTACTGTGCCGCACAGAGATTCTTTGCCAACTAACCTCAGTTAAGCTTGAAAAAAAGAAAGGCATTTTCATACCTACCCTGGACACTCTCTGAGATTCCAAGTGTTTTCTGCACATCTCTGCAAATTTTGGAGAGGCAGAACTGAAACTGCTCATCACAATCATTTTTTTTATTGCCACAAGTATCATAGCATCTGTCATGGTGATTGCAGCACTTTGTCATCGAAGGGATACCGATGTCAAACTGTGAAGAACCCCCACAACACACTCCATTGGTATTCCAGTTAGGAAAGATGTAGACTATGAATAGACTGTAACAGTTAGGAATTAAATGCTAATGCAGTCAGTCCAGCTGTCATTCAACTGATCTCTGTATTTTGCTGTTTACCTCTAGTAAGATGTGGTGCTTTGACCCCCAGCCAGAAGCCAAGCAGTTGCTTGCTTACCCCCTGCTCCCCTCCAGGGAATGGAGAACAGGAGCCACAGCAAACTCATGGGTGAAGACAAGGACAGTTTAATAGATGAATGAAAGGGGGAAAAAATGCCCCAAAACAAGCAGTGCTAAAGCTATCATTCACCACAACCAATAAAGCAGATGCCCAGCCAGTCTCTGAGTAACAGCTAGCTTAGAAGCCAAACACACACCCCACCACTACCACGCCCCTCCCTTCTTCCACTACTCCCATTTTTACTGCTGAGCATGACTCTCTGTAATACAGAGCATCCCTCTGGCCAATTCACATCAGCTGTCCCTAGCTGTGTCCCCTCCCAGCCTCTGATCCTGCCCCAGCCTAGGCTCTGGGGTGGCATATGGGCAGAGTGGGGAAGAAAGCGAAAGTCCCAAAGCTTGTGATCACTGTTCAGCAATAGCCAAAACGGTCAATAGTTTCATCCCAAAATCCAAAACGCAGCACCATGCAGCTCGCTGTGGGAAAGCTCACTCCATCACAGCCACAGTCAGTATATGAGCTAAGCCATGTTTTCTTTCTAGCATTAAGGAAAATGGGTTAGTGTCAGTAAGGACAGCAAGAGTCAGAGCCAAACCCTCTACTCTCACACGGCTACAGTTGGGGCTATTGAATGCTTTCAAGGTTGTCAGAATAAAACACGGTTAAAAACTAGAAAACCATCATAGTTCTATTTGATGTCAACAATGAAAATGTTTACACTATGTTTGCTTATAATAGCACCATTTTCCATGTGTTTTTACCAAAGCATATGCTGGACCTGGTAAAAGCAGAGATGTTGTACATGGATGCTGTCTTATCCTTAGAATGGAGTAGGGAAAAACCCACCCACATCAAGGAAAGCTGAAGTATGAAAGCCATGCAAAGAAGCCCTAAAACAGAGATACTTACCTGAACTCCAAATAAAGGAGATCCACAGCCATTTGGTGGTGAAGGCTTATATCCATAGCGAGGGAGTGGCGTTGATCCTGAAAAAGATAATTTCTAATTGAAGCTAAAGGAGGGAAGGTTTAGATTAGATATTAAGGGGAAGTTCTTTACAGAGTGAGGGGTAAGGTGCTGGAGTGGGCTACCCAGAGAGGTGGTGGATGCCCCATCCCTGGAGGTGTTCAAGGCCAGGCTGGATGGGGCCCTGGGCAACCTTGTCTAGATCCAGGCCTGGAGGATGGTGGCCCTACCTGTAGCAGGGGGTTGGAACTCTGTGATCCTTGGGGGCCCTTCCAACCCAAACCATTCTGTGATTATAATGCTTCAAATATTATTTCTGCACAGAAATTGAGTACTGTCAAAACTCACTATGGTGTAAGACAGTATCACTTAGGTTTTTAACTTAAACATACATTCAGACATCTGAGTATCAACACCTCCTTCCAAATTACAACTTAGGGGTACTAAACATTTTTTAAAAGGGGGACAAGATGCCTGCATAAGTGTTAATGGTAGCTTTCCAAGTTAAAGAAAAAAAGAGCTCGAGTTGCTAAAACAGATGCATCAGCTAAATGTGCAATACACAGGATTAAAGAACAGAGTACCTGAAGTTCATTAATACTTCTATACTCAATATGCAAGCAACAGTAATGCAATAAATTTTTTTAGCCCAAACTTAAAATCTCTTTTTTTATTCCTACAGCTGTAACATTAGTAAGATTTAAATTAGTAGAGACTGCTGAAGCCACGTGTCCCTGACCGCTGGCTACCGCAGTGACAGGGCATTCTGCATCCCAAGTCAAGGAAGGCCGCGGAGTTAATTTGAAAAGTGACCCTTCACCTTGTTTCGGTATCGGAAACAAACTGAGGCCACGAAAGTAATGGAAAAGGACAAACGCCTCTGGGAAGTGCGTATGCTAGCACAGAGCCGGAATGTCACGGTGTCCTGGCCGCTCTGGCGAAGCCGGTCGGGTGCCACCAGTAGCTCGTTCCCCGGCTTAACAAATAACCCAGCCCAGTAACCCGGCTAAGGATTCAGCCGAGAGACCAGGAGGACCTACGTGAACCTCCCGGCTCGGGGCGCTGCTGAGCGCCGCTGGGAAGCCGAGCAAGAAGCCCCTTTTCTGGGGCACCGCCGGCCCGGCACCCCTCTGCGGCAGCCGGGGGCGACAGGGGAGCCATCCCCACGTAGGTACTGAGGTCTTCGCTGCGACGGCGCCCCGCTTCCCTGGGTGCGGGCCCCGGGGCCCGCAGGAGCGCTGCTGCCAGCCGCCCGCCTTCTCAGCCCCGGCCGGTCTGACCG